>JAOUQT010344165.1:0-12712 GCA_025769995.1 Xyliphius kryptos | reverse complement strand
GTACCCAGCGATGGATTGGCGCCCTGTCCTGGGTGTATCTGCCCAGCGCCCGAGACATTCTCCCCTGGATGGGCATTGGGAAACTAACCGTGACGCTCATGAAGGAATAAGCGGAAGATAATGAATGAATGAATGAACTATTCATATCTCTTTAGCTTTAATAATATATACTACTAAAAGGCAAAGCCCTCACTGACTGACTCCCCACTAATTCTCCCACTTCCCAAGAACCTACAAGGCTAAAGTTTGGCGTTGTGAATCCCCATCATGTCCCTAAAAAAATTACCTGCTTCTCACTTTTTAAAATTCAATTGTTGGTTCGATATCAAACACAGAGACCCCTCCAGTGTCACATTGGAGCAGCACAGTTATTCGGCTAGTTTGTTATCCAATGGCTGAATGTTAACAGCCATTAATGTTGCCATAGTTTTTTAAGCTGGCACTTTAAAGATGTCAATCATAGCTTCTGAAAATTTTGATTAAAATGACAAAAGACATCAGAATCCTAAATGTTAGTCAGTTAAGGACCATTCATTGGAGCTGACCAGTTCTGCTGAGCACTAAAACCAACAGTTTTATAGATTTCAGATAGATTTCATTATAGATTGGACACGAACCTGGAACTGGAGTTGATCCGCCTCTGCTCTCATCTGCTCGACAGTACAACACTGCAGCTGTAAGTTTTCTTGAGTCCTTTGAATCTGAATGGAATATTTCTTAGAGAGCTCCTCTTTTTCCAGACCCAGCAGTCGAAGCTCCTCCTCCTTCTGAATTTTCTCATTATCGACTCGATCCAAGTCCAGTTTGGTCAAAGCGTTCTGCTCCTGAAGTTTCCTGCACAACTCCTTCAGCGTTCGCATCTCAGACATAACCTGCTCTGTGACCTTGACCTGCTCGGTGTATTGATTATTAATACCATGCAGATCCAGTTCTCTCTGCTCCAGGTTCTTCATTAGAACCGCCAAATGAGTCAACGCATCGTCTTTTGCCCTGACGACATCGGTGCTGAAGGTTTTCAGCTGTTGAATCTCATTCTGCAAGGACACGATGTTCTGACTGAGGTTGTTAATATGTCCATCACGCTGACTGATGGCCTGGTTGAGATTTGAAGCTTCTTCATTTTTTAGAGAAAGCAGACGGCTTGCTTTGTGAAGTTCATCCATCTGGAAGGTGCATTTGTTCTCAAGTTCTGAATACTGATTTTCAAGGGAACTGAGGGACTCGGTTTTCTTGTTTAGGTCATTTAAGTGTTGCTCACATTCCCATTCTTTCTCCTTTAAAACCTGCTGTAATCTGACAAATTCATCTTTGAGGGTCTTGGTCCCAGTTTGCAAGTTTGTAGAGAGCTCAGTTTGGTACTGAAGCTCATCTTGTAAGATTGTAAACGCCGTCGACTGCTGTTCGAAAACCAGTTCTGTTTCCTGAACCTTTGATTTAAGAGCACGTTCCTGTTCCTGAAGTAACGAAACGGTTTCCTGAAGTTCACCCAGTTGGACTTTGTAGGCTTCCAGCTGTGTGGACTGATCTGAAATGGTCTGATTCTTCTCTGTAATTGTGCAGTTCAGCTGGGAAACTAAAACAGTTTGATCTTTATAAGAACTGATGATGTCATCGGTCTCATGTAGCTGTTTCAACAGTGATGCACATTCTTCAGTCTTCTCATGTAAAGACTCCTGAGTTTGTTTGAGCGATCTGCTCAGATCCTCTTTGTCATTTAACAAACCTTTAATGGTTCCACAACATTCTGTCTGCTGAATTTCCAATCCTGATATTTTGTTTTTAAGGACATTTTGTTCCTTTTTCCAATCTGCAATCTGTTTCTGAAAATCTGTATTCTCTTTTCTCAGGTTGGAGACTTCAGAACCAAGGTTTGCTTCATGTTCAAGCATCATGGATATCTTTTTCTCCATTTGGGAAGCGATTTCTACTTTTTCCTTCTCTTTCTTGTCACCCAACACCTTCAACTCTTCTTTATCTGAATTTAGGACCTGAACACGGCTTTGAAGTCCAACGACTTCATCCTGCAGCACTTTCACTTGATTTTGTAACTCTGAAACGAGTTTCGCACTTTCCATAAACTGAGTCTTTAACAAGACAACAGCCTCCTTCTCCCGTTGAGAAGACTCCAGAGATTTGTTTTGGTCCAACTTAACAGAATTACATTTTTCCGTCAGCCCCGTTATTTCCACTTCCTGGTCACGGAGCTTCCTCGTCTGTTCCGCAACCTGTTCTTGGAGGTTTGTTAGCTGTCGAGAGTAATTCTCAATATCTAAATCTTTGGCCTTTAATGCTTTCTGCAGGTTGCTAATCTCCGAGGCTTGTACAGCTTCAGCATCAAAAATGAGCTTCTCCTTCTCAGCGAGAGTTGCCTTGAGTTGTTCCGTTTCTGAAGACGAGCGCTGTGCCTCCGATCTCAGCTTTAAAATTGTAGCTTTCTGCTTAGACAACATGATCTTGTACTTCTGCACTTCTTCCTTAAATTGAACTTCATTTTCCAGCAAAATCTTAATTTCTTCTTGCAGTTTTGAGATAACCTGTATGTCCGAATTGGATCTCGTTTCAGATGCCTGTAAATCCGCCTTGAGGGAGTCACTCAGTTGAGTAAATTCCTCTGTTTTTCTATGTAACATAGAATCTTTTCCCTGCAGTGATTTTTGAAGGGATTCTACCTCCTTTTGTAGCTCAACTTCCTTAAAAAATTTCTGGTTAACCTGATCTTCGCCGGCTTGAACCTTAACCAGGAGTTCATTCAAAAGTTTTTCATTTTGCTTTAAAGATTCTTCTTTGTTGAGGAGTTCCAAGTTCAGGGTTTGTGTTCTGGAGGATTCGGTTTGTAACTGTTGCATCAGAGAGGCCAAATTAAGATCTTTTTTGGACATCTGACTCTGAAGAGTGAGAACTTCTTCATGTTTCAGCATCACCTCAGTAGAAGCATATTGGAGTTTACTTTGGATTTGCTGAATTTGGTCTTGGAAGTTTGCAAGTTCAGCTTGCTTTTGAGCCAGTTCTCCTCGGAGTGAAACGACTTCAGTCATGTGAGTCTCTATGGAACATTTCAGTTGCTCATTTTCTGAATAAATCTTGCTAACACTTTCGTTTTGAAGTCCTAACTGATTTTCAAGGGAACTGAGGGACTCGGTTTTCTTGTTTAGGTCATTTAAGTGTTGCTCACATTCCCATTCTTTCTCCTTTAAAACCTGCTGTAATCTGACAAATTCATCTTTGAGGGTCTTGGTCCCAGTTTGCAAGTTTGTAGAGAGCTCAGTTTGGTACTGAAGCTCATCTTGTAAGATTGTAAACGCCGTCGACTGCTGTTCGAAAACCAGTTCTGTTTCCTGAACCTTTGATTTAAGAGCACGTTCCTGTTCCTGAAGTAACGAAACGGTTTCCTGAAGTTCACCCAGTTGGACTTTGTAGGCTTCCAGCTGTGTGGACTGATCTGAAATGGTCTGATTCTTCTCTGTAATTGTGCAGTTCAGCTGGGAAACTAAAACAGTTTGATCTTTATAAGAACTGATGATGTCATCGGTCTCATGTAGCTGTTTCAACAGTGATGCACATTCTTCAGTCTTCTCATGTAAAGACTCCTGAGTTTGTTTGAGCGATCTGCTCAGATCCTCTTTGTCATTTAACAAACCTTTAATGGTTCCACAACATTCTGTCTGCTGAATTTCCAATCCTGATATTTTGTTTTTAAGGACATTTTGTTCCTTTTTCCAATCTGCAATCTGTTTCTGAAAATCTGTATTCTCTTTTCTCAGGTTGGAGACTTCAGAACCAAGGTTTGCTTCATGTTCAAGCATCACGGATATCTTTTTCTCCATTTGGAAAGCGATTTCAGCCTTTTCCTTCTCGTTCTTGTCACACAACACCATCAACTCTTCTTTCTCTGAATTTAGGACCTGAACACGGCTTTGAAGTCCAACGACCTCATCCTGCCTCTGAGCAATTTCCTCAGTGAGCTTACGTTTAACGCTTTCGGCGTCTTTTAGCGCCTCCTCCATGTTGTCATTATGAACTTTAAGCTGTGCATTAAGCTCATTCGCAGTCTCTAACTGTCCGCCGATGGCCGCGACAGATGCATTACTTTTATCCAGCTCATCTCTATAGATCTGACACTTGTGTGTCTCCTCACTGAGGGACGTTGTTTGTTCCTCAAGGGACTTGTTAAGTTTTGAACATTGTACTTTGAGAGAATCGTGTTGGACACAAAGCTGGGCGTAAATCTCTTTCTGTTTCGTAAGTTCATTCTGCAAAGACGTCAACTGAGATGCTTGGTTAAATAAAAGCGTATCCTTCTCCCGAAGTCCTGAATTTAAAGCTTCTTCAACTTGACTCTGATGAGTATCCATTTCAACCCTTTTCTCATCTAGAGCTCTGTCTTTTTCAGTTAATTTCCAGTTTAGCTGGTCAACCTGAGAGTTTAAAACTTCAATCTGGTTTTTTAAACATGCAACGGTTTCGTTTGCACCATCCAGAGACTTTCTGAGTTCATCACGTTCACTGATCACATTCGTCCGTGCTTCAGAAAGAGACTGTTCACTTTGTAAAAGTTCTTCATATTTAACATTAAGTGCTTCATTATCACTGTGGAGTTTCTCTGTGAGTTTTTGACTTTCTACATTTTTGACATTAAGACTTTCTATTTCTCTTAACAGTTTGTCTTTATCCTCTGACATGTCCGTCAGTAACCGGTCCTTGGTTTTGATTTCGTCTTTAAGAATGTGATTTTCCTCACCGAGACTCTTCACAAGGTCCTGTGTGGCATCCATCTTTTCCTGAACATCAAACAAAGTCTTCTGAAGGGTTTCTTTATCGACCTCTAACTGTGCAACATTCCTAATTTTCTCACGTAGCTCCTTCTCAAGTTCTTGCTTTTCCTCGTCATACTTTTTGAGCTTCTCCTCCAGTATCGTTATGGTCTCCAGTTTATCCTCAACCCCCTGTTTAACCTGTTCTTGATACTCGACTTGCACTTGAAGCTGTTTGGAAAGACGATGCAGTTCACCATCATACTTTGTAACCTCCATAAGCAGCTTGTTGCGTTCCTCCTTAAGCGTCTTTAGTTCTGTCTCATGGCTCTGCTGCTGATCCAGGATCTGCTCTTTGAGTTTCACATTTAAACCGCCGGTTTCTTTAAACTGAGCGAGAACATCCTCAGATTCCTGAAGTTTTTCGTTAAGAGAACGTATTTGTTCCTTCAGCAAAGAGATTTGGGTTTCATACTCCAACAGACGACTCCGCTGACTCTGGTCCAGGTTCTGCATTTCCATGCGGAGGTTCTGAATGGTAAGCTCGTCCTCTTCGATCTGCTTTTGCAGTTTCTTCCTTTCGTTTTCATTCTCCTCTTCCTTCTGCTTCGACTCACTAAGCTCACTCTCCGTGACCCTCAGCTGCTCTATGAGCTCAATAATTTTTGTGTTTAAGGAATGCTGATCAGAAGTCTGGGTGTCTCTCATGATTTGAGCTTTTTGTTCCATCTGAGCCAGAACATTTTCAACATGAAGCAGACCCTGCTCCTTATGTTTTACTTCTTGTTTGAGTTCAGTGATCTGATCTGTATATTCTGCCATGCTTCCTGAAATGGCAGCAATTTCCTTGTCTTTGTCAGTGATCACGTCTTTGAGACTGTCGATTTCCCGTTCGCAGTTCTGAAGGTCATGGATGAGCTGGGCTCTTTCATCTAAATGGGACGTGTTAAGTTTGTCCAGTTCTTCATTTGTTTGGTCCAAATCCTTCTGCAGGGCTTCTATTGTAACTTCTTGTTTCTGTGTCTAAAAACAAAACAAAACAAAACAAAAAAACCCCAAAATGTTAGGGAAAAAAAACCTTCTACTAAAAAATGTGTTTATTTTTAGAAACTTAAGCCCCCTTAAACTGATACATGGTTAAATAATTATGCTTAATCTAGTTTTTTAAGCTGTAGAATACAGACATTTTAAACGTTTGAAAAGTGTTTGAAAATGAACAAAAATACAAAATTATGTGTTGGTGTATACAAGTTGTCAATTGCAGGTTACATATTTCATAATTGGGGGGAATGGTGGTGTGCCCATTACAGAGGTTAACACATTCACACACTCTAGGAATCAAGGTTCGAATCCCGATCTGGGTGGAGTTCCATGTTCTCCCCATGCCTATGTGGGTTTTCTCAGGGTTCTCTGGATTCCTTCCACAGTCCAAAGACATTAATTCAAGGTAAATTGCTTGCTCTAAATTGCCCTTTATATAGTGTGTGAGAGTGTGCCCAGCGCCCAAAAAGTTCTCCCCTGATGGTTATGGTTTAGTATATGGATTTCTGTTCTAAATGCGGTTTCAGTAATGTCTACAATTAATACAGACAATTTAGTATCTACAGTTCACCTACTGGGGTGGCACGGTGACTTAGTGGTTAGCACGTTCGCCGCTTAGCACTGGGGATTCCTGGTTCGAATCCCAGAATCATGGAGTTTCCATGTTCTCCCCGTATGTTCTCGTCTGCGTGGGTTTCCTCCGGGTTCTCCGGTTTCCTCCCACATCCCAAAAACATGGATGCAAGGTAAATTTAATGCTCTAAATTGCCCTGTATAGTGTGTGTGTGTGTGTGTGTGTGTGTGTGTGACTGTGTGAGTGAGTGTGTACCCAGCAATGGACTGGCGCCCTGTCCTAGGTGTATCTGCCCAGCGCCCGAGATGTTCTCCCCTGGATGGGCATGGGGAACCCCCCGCCAATTTCATAAAGGAATAAGCGGAAGATAACAAATCAATGAATGATAAATGACGACCCGGTTCTTGATGAGCAAAACTGTTGCAGCTGTTGTTTAAAGATTGTGTTCTGTAATTTGGCCACTATATGTTTTTTATTTTTAGGAAACCGATATCCTGTTACTCAGCAATCAGAGTTAATTTTAAAAACCAGATTACGTCAAGGATGACCAGGATATTAATTATTTTATTTTTAATTGATCAAACCTCGTGTTTTTATTGAGGTGTGTTCGTAACCGTCACTCGTGGTTGTATTGTGTAAAAAATCTCTGGAAAGAGGTGTAAGTGTACTTCGCTTCACGTCGTGCCTTATAACATTACTTCATGTGATTTATTCACAATAATGCCACCCTCTCGTACCTTATTGCTTTATTATACACACAAACCAACCCAACGCATAGCATACACTGCTATGCGTTGAGCCCTATCCCAGAACATTACCAGTCCTATTTCTGCCTCGCCGCCATAAACTCTGGAAGTATTCATGTAGTCAGTGTATTGCTGAGCAGATTGTATAACTATACGTCTGTGATTAAGAAGTACAGATAGCACCTCTCTAAAGGTATCCCAATGTTGGCCAACAAAGGTTACAGCCATGTTGTGAAGTTTGAGAGCAACAGTTTGGTTGATGACATTTTTCCAGAAGTATGAGACTGATATATATCAGATATGAGACTGAAACAAACCGTTACAATAAAGGAATAGGTGTTTCATGTGATGTGGCGGCCATCACATGAAAGAGTGATGAGCTGTTCAGGAGGAAACACTTTTTAAAACTTAATACAGGTCCATAGTTGCTTTTTCACACTGTGTTGTGTTCGTCTTTGACACCGCAGATGAGTCAGGAATTCAAAATGCTACTTATCCAGGTTATTAAATTAAATAAAAATGGAATAGAATTGGTTTAATAACACAGAGATTAGACTGTAATTGACTGGAAAATGGTTTTGTTGACGTCTGAGGCTTAGTTTGAGATTTTTAATCAGAATGCTCTTTGAAGCAGTCACACGCTTCTGCAACCGACTGCTAAAGTCTGAGTCTGAAAAGTTGTAATTGCTGTAAATTGTGCCTTTTTTAATGTAAAAATCTGATGAGGAGATGAAGAAACATTGATTTCGGTCTAAATCATTACTGAGGTGGAAAAGAAAAGTGTTATATCAAAGTACAAATGTTACAATGACTGTATGATTTTAAACAAGCCTATGCAAATGAGTTGCACCTTATTTACATTTGGACTCACTGCGATATTATACCATGATGATGGGTTTTAAATCGGTACACTACACCCGCTTCGATCTGTGAAAGTCTGGACACACTTCATCCAATCCAAAAGACTATTTACATTGTAGATTCTCACTGAAGGCATCAAAACTATGAATGAACACACTTGGAGTTATGTACTTAACAAAAAAAGGTGAAATAACTGAAAACGGTTTATATTCTACTGTCTTCAAAATAGCCACCCTTTGCTCTGATTACTGCTTTGCACACTCTTGGCCTTTTACTCAATGAGCTTCATGAGGTAGTCACATAAAATGGTTTTCAGGTGTGCGTATAAGGGTTAATTAGTATAATTAATTAGAATGTCAACAGTGTTCCAAGCAGTAATCAGAGCAAAGGGGGACTATTTTGAAGAAACCACAATATAAAACATGTTTTCAGTTATTTTACCTTTTTTTGTTAAGTACATAACTCCTCATGTGTTCATTCATAGTTTTTATGCCCCCAGGAAGAATCTACAATGTAAATAGTCGTAAAAATATTGAATGAATATTATTGAATAAGAAGGTGTGTCCAAACTTTTGGCCTGTACTGTATTTGTATTTACATTCAATCTCCGCAACTAGTCCACTGAGACAAGGTTTCTTCCTAAAAAAAACCCCCAAAAAAACAGGGTTATAGTTAGAGTTTTATCTTGCCACTGTCGCTTCGGATTGCTTTTAGGGATCGGCTTGCTCTTTTTTGAGATGATGTACTGTTGTAAATATCTGTTGTAAATATCCAGCCCAAGTACATAAAGAGAGCTTAGTGATTAGATGAGTTAGGTGTAAAAGAATGCGACTTTTGGATTAGAACTGAGATTACAGAGAAAATGTGAACCCTCTGGTTCAACATTAGGATCTGACCTCACAAATACGTTTTTAGAAAAAATTGCCAAAAATTCTCACAGACACACACTCGAAAATCTTGTAGAATACCTATTGGCCTATTGACTGGAAAGTACACAGCAAATGTTGCTTCACACCATGAGATCAAAAAGCATAAAATCAGCCTTTTATGGCACAATAAACATTCATTTTAATTTAATAAAGACAGCCATCTTGGTCAGGGTACATGGTATTACTTGCTTGCGATTTGTTTCTCTAACACTAGATGCCTCTAAATTCTACACATTGCAAACAAATTATATATTGTTTGGTGGATCAAACCGATTACACGGTTCTGTAAATGACTAAAGTGCATTAACTTGAGAGGTGTCAAATCTTTTTTTTTTTTCAAAATTAAGATTGAAATTGATATTGATAGGCTACCTAATAATCTGCTGATCTTTTCTCCAGCTGGGTCGTTAATCACATTCCTCTTTCTGTTCTTTGTTGCAGGTTTTTTAAGTACAGGAGATCAAGCGGCCAAAGGAAACTACGGACTCTTGGATCTAATTCAGGCTTTACGCTGGACTAGTGAGAATATTGCGTTCTTCGGTGGCGACCCTTTGCGCATCACTGTTTTCGGATCTGGAGCCGGGGCGTCCTGTGTGAACCTCCTCACACTGTCCCATTACTCTGAAGGGAACCGCTGGAGCAATTCGACCAAAGGTAGGAGTTATTAGTTTGATGAATGTGTATGAACTCGTATGAGACTGTAAGAACCTCTGAATGTTATCATTAATAAAAAACATCAGGCCAGGAGTTGGACGTTCCCATATATCTGCTCCAACCCAAAAATCAGTTCTTACACGTACATGATCTGGACAGAAGTATTGGGACACACCCTTTTTACCAGTGACTCAGCCCCAAAGTTGTATAACATACAATATAACACCTAGCCATGCTTCCAGGTGTGGAAACAGTTTGGGGAAGGTCAATTTAAAATCCACACAGAAACAATGCTGTTAAAATGATAAAATGTTAAAAGATTTCCCTAAATAGAAGCAGCTATAAGTTATGCCCCCCCCCCCCCCCAAGTATATACCCTACACCTCAAAATACCCTAAAAAAAGAACAATAGTCAAAAGCAGGTGGGCCTATCAGCGCAGTCTTTAAGCAGCTGCATTAACCGTACTGAGACAGTAGGTGGTGCTCTGTCTACGCTAGTAACCGACCAGCGAATTTAGCATCTTACTGCACAGCGCCCTTTCTGTGGCCTTCACACACCGTGCTCTGCCTCAGCGGTTTACGAACAACCATCATCACACTCCGAAAAAAAAAAAACTCAGCAAAAAAAAGGAAAAAATGGCTTGCAGGCTGTTTTAAATCTTGCGCTGTGAACTGCGTTTTTGCAGTGCAAGTTAAAGTCGCAGCTTCTGAATTCCTTCCCTTAAATGAGCGTAGGGCTGAGAGTAAATTCACCCCCGAAGCTTCACAACACTTTACCGAAAAATGTACTTTGGGAACATTTTATAGGTACAGTGAGTATTTAAAAGTATTTAAGGTACATGTTCCTCTCTCCTGACTTAATGATCATTATTTTATGCTGAATGTTGAATTAATATTCCTGATCTCAGAGCTTAAGACATGAATTCTTACTTTTTGCAGTCTCATTATTCACTTGATATATATATATATATATCACATACATTACAAGTTTTACAAAGGAAACTCCCACAGGGTCTGTGATTCATCTTTCTCTTTTATCTGCACCACCCGCTGTGTGTAGTCAGGTTTGAATTCCTTTTGCACATTGTTTTAGACCGCAAGTCCCAATTTCTGGTACTGACATCATCCGTCGTCTCTTCTGGGTCGTTTCCAGAAGCCATAGTACAAACCGATGGATATGATCATGTTACTGTCGGTACATGACTGGTATCTAGTTTTTCAGCAGCACGGCTGGGAACCACCTTGGTTTACTAAAGTGCACATGTCCCAGATGTTTAGGCTGCCAAGGGTAAAGGCAAAGTCACAGCCTTTTTGTTTCTGCGACATTAAAACAAATTATTCATCGTTTTCCCAACGCTGCTTCGCTCAAAAGTGCAGAATCAATCTGACCTGAAACCAGCTGCCTATGAAAAATGTATTTGCATTGTCCTGTCTCTACCCAGCGAGCTCTGTATCGGGTTTCAGGGCAGTGTTTCACTTTAAATACAGCATTTAGTGTCCTTTTAACCCACTTAAATCATTTAAAACTGTGTATGAAGACATAATAATTAACTGAAAGGAAAAGTTTATATGACTTTATACACTCAGGACAGGGTGCCAATCAATCATTGAGCTCACACTCATTTTCACATCATAGAGGTGATTTTTGGGCAGTCATAGGCTTCAGAAATTTCCCAGTCCCACCAAGTATTATCGCTGAAGTGCCATTAAGCAAGGCACCTAACCCGTAACTGCTCTTCGGGCACCATGTATAGGGCTGCCCACCACTCTGGGCACATATGCTCACTTTACTCAGTGGGTGTATATGGGTGTGTTTCACTGCATGGGTGGGTTAAACGTGGAGGACACATTCCACTGTGTGTACAGTAGTACATTGGGCAAATAGATTGAATCCTTGAATCCGTGGTTTTGTACTGTGGGAGGAAACGGGAAAACTCTGAGAAAACCCACT
Source organism: Xyliphius kryptos (assembly GCA_025769995.1). Classification (NCBI taxonomy): domain Eukaryota; kingdom Metazoa; phylum Chordata; class Actinopteri; order Siluriformes; family Aspredinidae; genus Xyliphius; species Xyliphius kryptos. Next base: position 1,205 of record JAOUQT010344165.1, on the reverse strand, counting down.
CGGATACGGGGAGAACATGGAAACTCCACCAAAATTGGGATTTGAAGCTGTATTCCCAGCGCTGAGAGGCAGACGTGCTAACCACTACACCGCCGAGCCACCCAGCATGATAGAGATGATTTTTGAAAACCCACAATGATTTATTACAGTAAATATCCTGATAAAACCAGAGCTCCATATAAGGGCATAACGGACACTACAGAATGATACATGACTTCAGTGGTCCATGCTATACGAAACCTTGAGGAGGATCATAAGGCGCACCACATTCACTCGGTTTCTGAGAGTTTCCACTTTAAATACAGCATTTAGTGTTTTTTTAACCCACTAGGCGTAATCAAAGCTGAAGTAAATACATTATTTAATTGAAAATACAAGTTAAAATGATTACAATGGTGCCACCATATAGCAGAAGATGGAGATGCTGGGAGTGATGATGATACAGGTAGGATGATTTAAAGACAAAGTTAGGCAGTATGTGTGGGGGAGGGATGAGGTACATATTGGCAGTACATATTGGATGCTGATGATTGAACCATCAGGCAGGAGGAGGAGCAGAGGAAGGCCAACAAAGAGGTTTATGAATGCGGTCAGGAAGAACAATCATGTGCATAGGGTGACGGAGGAGGATACTCTGGACAGAGAGAGATGGGAAATAATGATCTGCTGTGGTGCCCGCTAATAGAAACAGCCAAAATAAGATGATTAAAGACCTATTTATCAACTCTTTTTCATGTTGACATGACGACTTTTGCTCTACAGCAGGGGTTCTCAACTGGCCTCAGACCGGGATCCACATTTTCTCATCGCCATTAAGTCACGACCCACTTTTGAAGCATACAAAACATTTTTTTTTAAAATAGCCTTCAAAAACACATTACACATGCATGCAAAGTGATATTAAAAGCATTTTAAAGAAACTTCTCCTCAATGAAAGGATATTCACATTTAAAATACTCCGGGTTAGATTTGCGTTATATTAGTTATATTAATGTAACCGGCAAACAAATGGTGATTACCATGGCGATGAGAATGTTCTCAGTCTCTTCTTTATAAGATGAAAAATTATTATAAAATTATATGAGCATTCTTTAATAATTATATATATTTTTTCATTATTATAGGGAAGGGTAGCTCAGTGGTTAGGGTGTTGGACTATCAATCAGAAGGTTGGGGGTTCAAATCCCAGGTCCACTGAAGTTACC
>JAOUQT010344157.1:0-12712 GCA_025769995.1 Xyliphius kryptos | reverse complement strand
GGACCTGGGATTTGAACCCCCAACCTTCTGATTGATAGTCCAACACCCTAACCACTGAGCTACCACTCCCACTTCCTAGAGGCAATGGCAAGTGACAAGCTGATTGGTTTATTGCACGTTACATCCAGGAGACAGCCATTAATATTTTAGACAATTAGTACATGACTTTAGTGCGTTTTATGGCCCACAATTCCATTCCGTTTTCCGTTATCAAGACATCAAGGACACAATTGACACTGTTTGGATGCAGCAAGTTGATGCCATGTGAAAATATCTATACCTATAAACGTCAAATCCCTCATTGGCTCACTGAATTCCTATTACGTCCTTGGAAAAAACAAGTTCTTCTCACCTTCTTACATTTGATGGTTCTTTTGATATCGCCATCGAACCCAAGACCCCTCCAGGCTCACTTTGGGATCCTCTCGAGCTCCTACAAGGCCAAAATTTGGTATCTTGATTTGCTATCATGTCCTTGACAAAATGAACTGCTTCTCACTTTCCTACATTCAAAGGTTAGTTTGATATCGCCATCTAACACAAGACACCTCAACTGTCACATTGGGCTCGTCCCGACTTTCTACAAGGCTGAAATTTAGCATTTTGATTTCCTACCACCTCTTTGGAAAAACTTTGCCTTCTTAAGTTTGATTGTTCACACCTCGGATGGATTGGGGTCTTCGCGAGGTCCTACAAAACAGACACTTGGCTCCATCATTGCTTATCGCGTCTTGGGGAAACCTACAGATAAATTGATGTAAGAAAGCAACCGCGTAGACACCGTAGTCACATTACATTTACATTTAGTTATTTAGCAGACGCTTTTATCCAAAGCGACTTACAGGTATCCCAACTTGGGTGGGGTCAGAATACAGGGTTGATACAGGACCCTGGAGCAATGAGGGTTAAGGGTCTTGCTCAAGGACCCACATTGGTAACTTCAGTGGAGCTGGGATTTGAACCCCCAACCCTTAGATTGATAGTCCAACACCCTACCCACTGAGCTACCTCTCCCACAACTCACACTATATTCATTCCACATATTCACTTCAGATTTTAAACGCCACAAACCTCACTCTATAATAATACATTATTTTTAAATATATAAACTCGAAAGCATCACTCATTTAAAAACCAATGAATTTCAACTTTGTTATCAAGTTCTCCATATATATATCTTTTATAAAAATGTCACATTGGTACCACAGGAATGTGTCCTACTTTGTAAAGTACACAAGTACCCTGGTCATATTCTGACCCACAAGACACCACACAGTGGTGGGTTTTCCCCTAATTGCTTAGGTAGTATATTTTTGTTTGAACATTCCATCAGTTCACTGCAGCCCTTGTGCTTTTAAGACTTGTCTCTTCGAAGCCCCGGGTGCTTACTTTTGTCTTTTGCATGTTCAGCACACAGACGGGTTCAAGAAGAAAAGAATCCTGCCTTTATATGGGCTTAGATGGACAGGGTGCAAAAAAGTCAATTGATGCCACATGCTGATGTTATTCTGGTATAATATTAAGATACTACAACCTACATACAGTTACAGTGGAGCGTGAAGAAGTTCTATGGATTGTTGCTTTTTTGTGTATTTAATGAGGAAATAGTCTATGAATACATGCGTAGGAGTGACAAAAGTATTAGGATCCATAGAATTGGTTTATATTAGCGTCAGTGCTTTCAGTGGGATGGTAAGTAGGACAAGGATCTTGAATTCTGATGTCTTGAAGTCACACAGCACCTTTGTAGATGTTTATGGATGTGGTAGCTCAGTGTTTAGTTTGTGGGGCTATCAATAAAAGGGTTGGGTGTTTAAATCTCACCTCTACCCCAATTAAGTTGGGATACTTCACTTTATGGTTTATATTTATGTTTCATGGTGGTAGAACAGCTGATATCTGCAGTCCTCACGGAAACGCTTATGAAAGCATCTCTACAGATGTTGAATGCCACCAATCTGCAGATTATACCTCGTCTAAAGTGGTTACTGATTAAGATCATGCTAGGAGAATGGCCCGTAAGGTTCTAAGAAACATTTATAAATCCACCATCAACAGAACCCTAAGCAACACTGGTGTGCATGGAAAGGTTGCAAGTAGAAGGTTTATATTTCCCAGTAGAACATTTCTGACCATATTCAGTTTAGTAAAAGTTACATAACCACACCAGGAGCCCTATTTTAGCTATCTTTAGCAAACCGTCAACAGCGCACCGCGATTAAGGGCATGCTAGTGTGTCATTGCTAAAGGAATGGAGTACCTACATTCTGTCCTTGGAAAGAAAAGCACTTCTCACCTTCTTACATCCAAAGGTTCGTTCAATATCGCAATCAAACACAATCAGTGTCACATTTAGTGTACCTACAAGTCCGAAATTGGGCATCATGATTCACTAACGTCCAAAAAATGTTCTGCTTTCCAACGATCAATTGTTTTTCTCGCTATGACCGTCAAACGCAACACCTCACATGGATTGGTGTCTTTGCGAGTACGAAGCTAAACCTTGGCTCTGTTATTCCTTATTGTGTCTTTGGAAAACCTACTGATAAATTCACCTCAGAAAGCAACCACGTAGACATCGTAGTCACAACTCACACTATATTCATTCCACGTATCAATTTCAGATTTTTAATTACCACAAATCTCACTCTATAATAATACCATCCATCCATAATCTTCCACTTATTCCTCTACTAGGGTCGTGGGACAGATTATGTTATTCAAAGGGCTGTGTAGTTTATAGCGCCAGCGTGTTGACGATACATTAGCGTTCCGAGGGGCGTGTTGTTAGACAAAGGGTGGAGGTCAAATACCAAATCAATTTGGGTCAAATACCAGACCTCCATGCTTGTCATGTTTTCATATCCTATAACACAACAGCATGCTGCACGTCAACATATACACCGCATACAACTAAATGCTGCAAAAACAAATTGGGAAAGGGTTAGAATATGCATGGCTGTGTGTACCTTTGGTTTTGGAGGAGCTTGACTGGACGCACAGTACCTTGACCATAACCTCACACAATGCTTGGGATCAACAACAACTAGTTTGAGCTGACGAATACAAATCGATATCCTACCTACATACTTCAAGCTCTTAGAGAAAACCTTGTCCAAAAGAGTGGAGCTGTTATAGCTGCATAAAGGTCAAGTCTGTGAGAACGGAATGTCAGAAGAGCTCAACAGATAATGGGTAGTTGATCAAATGCATTTTGGGTAAAATGACAGACTGAATAGAGTTATACACTCAATTATTTTCCCATGACTATATAATGTAAAGAAACGTAAGCAGGACTATGTACCCAAGCATGCAATTTTCCGAAGGCATGACATCATGATGATCAGCTTGAAATGGCAGAGTGGGAGCCACTTAGAATGATTGCAGGGGGAAATTGGAGGCATGAATGTTTTTGCCTTTAAAGGTTAAAAGTACCATTCCGCGAGCTGGAGTCTCTGCAAACTTCCCAAAACGCAGACACAATCCAATTATAGCTAATAAAGTACTTCCATACTGCATGACTGTAAACTGAGTTGTCATTTAAAAAGCAACAAGTAGTTTAAAGCCAAATCTGAAAAAGTGGTATGTTACTTGAAGGATCCACTGTTCTGAATACTTAAGGTAATTTTGGTACCATGCCAGAATTCAGGTGGGATTTCTTGTTAAGAGACCAGTGTGTAGTGTCTAATTTGATGTCTTTATTGGCACCCAGGCTCTTAATAGGATTTCCTAAAAATATTATAATTAGGATTTTTCTATTATCTCATCTCATTATCTTTTACTTAATCCTCTTCTAGGCTTGCGGTCAGGGGGAGCTTTGTCCCGCTCCAAAATCTTATCTCAGAATAGTAAAAGATGTAATGGCTGTAAAAGTACCACCTGACTTAGAATGGCATGATGAGATGATGTCATAATTAATGGATAGGTCATAAAACATCTACAAATATTTACAGCAAAATGTTTAAACTCATCTCATGGGGTTCCCCAGGCCCATCCAGGGGAGAACGTTTTGGGCGCCGGGCAGATACATCCAGGACAGGGCGCCAATCTATGGCTTAGCGCACTTACTTACACACAAACACACACTATGTGGGGCAATTTAGAGCATTCAACTCACCATGTTTTTATACTGTGGGTGGAAATCAGAGAACCCGGACGAAACCCATAGGACACAGAAAAGAGAAACTCCCCCCAGATTGGGATTCGAACCAGGAATCCCCAGCATTCAGAGGTGAATGGGTTAACCACTAAACCCCCGTGATACCCTCATCTAATTTTTACGGGTCACGGAATGGTTTCCCATGCCCATCCATTGGAGTTTTAGGCAGTGGGCAGTTTTACCCAGGACAGAGTGCCAATCTATTGCTCACTCAAACAGGTACACACCCTGAATCCATGTTCTTGGACTGTGGGAAAAAACTAGAGAACCTGAAGAAAACCCACATGGACAATGGGAGAACATGGAAACTCCAGCCAGATTGTCCTACACTATTCACGCTGAGTATAATAAGTCCTCCATTGAGCCTAGGTTCCTCCAAAGTTACATTGTGAAAAACAACATAACGAACGAGTTTTTCCTTGCCACTGTCTCTTCGGCTTGATTATTGGAGGCTCAGGCTCAAACTGTGAAGCTGCTTTGATCGGGATTCAAACCTTGACTCTTTATTAATCCTGACATCATCATCTTGGTCATCAGGGGGTTAAGGAACCTTGCAACCTGAAGGTCCAAATCCTGGTCTCACCAAGTTTTATGGCTGAAGTTCCCTTTGTCAAACCCTAATCATCGTCTTTGTCATCAGGGAAGAACAGATCTGCTGTTCAGTATATTCAGGTCAGCTGACTTCATTCTTTGGACACATACCGTTAATGAACCCTGACCTGCCCGACTGCAGTAACCTCAGATTAGAGTTGCATCCAGATGATGACCTTTTTGGTGTAGATTTACACGAGAAGTGCAAATTATGTAATGGACGAGTGTAGAAACAGGAAGAACCAATTACTGCTCGTACACTCAGAGCAATTTGTCCTCCACATTTAACTCATCCGTGCAGTGAAACACATATACACACACTGGAGTGAAGTGACAACACATGCCCAGAGCGGTGGGCAGCCCTATACAGGGCACTGAGGAGCGATTAGGGTTTGCCAAAGGGAACTTCAGCCATAGAACTTGGTGAGACCAGGATTTGGACCTTAAGGTTACAAGGCTAGTTCCTTAACCCCAAGCCTACAGCTGCCTCGTACAAGTCTACGACTGCCACAATGTATAGGAATCAACATATTGATTCAATATTAGTTGCCAGCCAGTTGTTGCTCTGCTGCAGTTACATATATACTGTACCAAATACCAAATCTAAAAACACAACCAGTCTCAAAGGTTAAATCAGGGTGTGTTTTCGTTTTATCAGATAAAGCAGAGCGGTTAAGTCCTTTTCCAGTCTGTCTCTTCATCTCTGCTTCATGTCCTACATAGGGGCTGTTTTTAGTGTAAAGAAGGGTCCGCTAGACCGTAAAGCTTTAGCTGCTTCACTGAGCTCCGTTACCTTGAATTCACCTCATGCTGCACTCTCATTAGTGCTATGATTCTGATCCCCATCAGAAGCGCAATGAGTTTCAGGCTTTAAAGCTTCTTCGTCTATTTAGGTTCTTTTAGGCAAGAAGGCATTAAAAAAGCGGTGACACAAAGGTACCATATTAAATTCTGCCGAATTATGCTTTTTTATATTTGTGTATAAGCCTCTTGGTCCGGGTTTGTGATGACGTTTCCTGCAAATGGTGTAAACATTTTATTTTATTAATTTATGCAAAATCGGTTGCCCTGCACCGTTGAAATGGCAATACATCTAAGTCAGACTGCACCAGCACTTAAAGGGAATTGCAAGTGACACTTAAAACACACGGATGACTAATGACGTCATGATGGCAAAGACGCACTGACGCCCTAAATCAAGTTGCGTGGTGCATGGTGGACAACTCGCAAAAAGATACTCGCTAAACCATTTAAATTTTAGCGAGAATAGAACCCGCCGCAGGGTCATAAAGAGTAAGTATTTCAAATTTCGTAGAACTCAAACCAATGATAAGACACACACACGCGCGGTGTCTTGGTGATTAGCACATTCGCCTCTCAGCGCTAGGGATTCCCAGTTTGACTTCCGATCTGGGTGGAGTTTCCATGTCCTCTCCGTGTCTACGTGGGTTTTCTCCAGGTTTTCCTGTTTCCTCCCACACCCCAAAAATTTAATGCTTTAAATTGCTCTAAATTGTATAGTATGTGTGTGTGGCTGTGTGAGTGAGTGTGTACCCAGCGATTGGTTGGCGCCCTGTCCTGGGTGTATCTGCCCAGCACCTGAGACGTTCTTTCCTGGATGGGCATGGGGAAACCCCTGCAACCCTCATTAAAGGAATAAGCGGAAGATAATAAATAAATGGATGTTTTGTATAGAAAATACCTTATGAGGACCAGGGTTCAATTGTGTACCCATCCTTCAATGGCATACCTGTGTTTTCTGTTGACATCATAGCAATAAGCCAGAAATGTACCCGAAGACACCTCATTTTGAGATGACCATGCCCAATCGGCGGAGATATATTCACAGTTTTTAAATGATGTGGGTGGACGGTATGAAGATAGACTGTTGTTGGTGTGTAAGATAGCAATTAGCATCATGACGCTCCTTGCGCAGGGTTTACATTCGACCCCTTTGGCTTAATTCAAACAGAATAGGCCTAAGTGATTGTGCTTTACCAAAACCCAAAATCTCCACTGTGTGCTAATAGGATTAGCGCAGATCATTTTGTTGGCTCAGGCAAAAGGCATCCAGGTTGTTTGAAAAGTCTGTGAAACACTGACCCCGGGTTGGAGTTTTGCTTTTGCTGTAAAAGTCAACATCTTGACGTCTCGTGCTTCTGAGATCGTGCTTCAGCAGGACAGATCTGGAAAGACATCAAGTTCTCGCTCGGCTTTTATAATGGAGGGACTGTCTCAGGCTTATTTTGGACTTTTGAGAGGAGATGAGTTTGAGTTGGAGGGGATCAGTTTAAAAACACAGGTGAATTTCACCCTGATCCACTACATTAGCTTTCCCCCCACCAAAGTCAATAGTGGATTTAGTGCAGAGATGATTCTGTGAGGGTGGGCAGGTGGGTCAGGGTGATAGATTACTTCGGTCTGGTGTGTTTCCTGCAGCTCGTATGGGGTTCCGAATCTGAGAGGATGTTGTGTTATTTTAAAAACGGTGCAGACTAACTTATGCTAACTTGATTTGCTTCTGATGCTGAATTAATGAGTCTATTTCACAATAAAAGAGTCTTAATAATAATTTCAGTCATGTCAACAATACCATATAAGATTAAAGTCTAATCCAACTGCACTGTGATGACTGTTTAACTAAAATCCGATTAACCCATCAGTTAATTACATGTGATGATGGTTAGCTGTTAGCTATTAGCAATGTAAAGAGGCACAAGCCCGTTCGCTCGCCTCTCAGCGCTGGGGATTCCTGGTTCGAATCCCAATCTGCGATCTCGTGTCCGTGTGGGTTTCCTCCGGGTTCTCTGGTTTCCTCCCACAGTCCTAAAACATGGGAATTGGCTGCACTAAATTGCCTCTATAGGGTGTGCGAGAGTAAGTGTGTGCCCAATGATGGATTGGCACCCTGTCCTGGGTGTATCTGCCCAGCGCCCGTGACGTTCTCACCTGAATGAGCATGGGGAACCCCCCCCCACTACAATCGTAAAGGATTAAGCGAAAGATAAAGAATTAGTGAACACAATTTGGAGGAAATGTTAAGCCAGACCCAGTGAGTAGTACGCTATAATAGCTTGTTTTTGTTAAGTCCCAAAACAGAACTCATCTGTTTAGAATCTAAAGCTCTTGGAGGAAGCCCAAGCAGACATGGGGAGAACATCCAAACATCACACAGGAAGGACAACCATACTGCACAGAAATGAAGACAGTAGTGTTGACCATTGTGCCACTATGAGGACTCAATTTTAGGACCCTATTAATGGTCCCCAGTTAGATTCCCTGTCTCACCAGTTACTATGGCTGAAGTGCTCTTAGGCAAGTCACCTAACCCTAATTGCTCACTGGGCGTCATGCACAAATTTGCCCAACTCTTCGAGCCTGTGTGTGTCTATGTGTTTGTGTGTTGCACCGCACGGATGGGTTAAATGTGTAGGACAGAATCCTCTGTGTGCACCGTAGGCAAAATGGATCACTTTAGAATGCCAGTTGTAAAAACCGGGTGTAGGTTCAGTTATGTGAGTTACATCAGTATTACATCATCACCATCGATTACGCCTCGTCCATTCGTTTCTAGCTCATGAACTTATGGTTGAACCATGACGGCATTTAGGTCATATACAGGATGTTATGAGTCTGGTTCAATAGTTTGTCCAGTATCCTCATCAATACAGAGGGAGTTCTTGTGCTTTATGGTATCATTGGGTGACCGTGCAGAACGTATTGTTTTGATTTAACTAAGAATGAGATAATATATGAAGATCAATACAGATACAGATGAAACAAGAACAGAAAACTGACCTGTTGAACTCCTCGTTAAACATATTACCGTGTCAGAATGGGGTTTCACATTCCAGCACAGTCATGGAGATGGAGTTGTTATCTTCTGGAAAGCTGTGCAACATTCTTTTCTGATCTGCAGCACAGGATCAGTGTTTCTTATCTAAAACCGGCCAACTATCTTCTTTATATTCTACAATCAAAAGCATAAGTAGGCTCTGTAATGATTATACTTGACGTTTGATGCAGTTTGAGGGGTTTAAAGGGGAGCTTTGAAGGACTTTGTAGTTCTACAATTGCAGACCATCTGTTTGTGGACTACAGCACGTACTGTGGGCTCTGTTCTCTGATGGTCAGGACTCCAATAGTACCACCACATAACAGGTATTATTTGCTCTGGGTATTATTCCTATCCCAGCAGTGTCACTGAGGTGTTTAAATGAAACTACAACAGCACTGCTGCACTAAAACCCCCTCACCGCATCTGTGTTACTGCAGAACTGACTATAAACAATCCACCACCCAAATTAGACCTGTTCTGTGATGCTCCTGACCAACAGAGATCTGAGAACCAACAGGTACCTAACAAACATTAATACAAACGATGTACCACAGTTTGTAACTGTAAAACTACAAAGCCCATCTATGAAGAGTCAAGAGAAGCAAGAAGGGGGCGTGTCCAAACGTATCTCTGGTACCATATACACCAATCCCTGAACATAATCTTTTCCAAAATGCCAATCCCACTGAATTCTTTTTCCTGGCTGTATTTATAATAAATACGTTCATTTTTCTCTTTTTCTTTTCGTCAGTATCTCTGGACAACAGAAATATTCTTGTGTTATTGCTGTCCTCTGATACTCCCCCCTCTTCAGCTCAGCGTCTCTATTGCATGAGAATCACGATTTGATAGACTGAGAAAGTAACACATGCTTTGTTTGAGATATGAGAACCCTCTCTCTGTTTAGTCAACCACCTGCTGTTCATGCAACACTGAGCAGCTGAACACTGCTGGAGAGGCATTAAGCACCGTATCTGTGTAAACAAGTTCCCGGACCTCTGATTGGCTGATTTAACCTTTTGTAATAGAAAGAAGGGAATGGAGGGAATGAACCATCTTAAGATCTTAAACTTCTACAACTAAGTAATATTGTATGATGGCTTTGTAGGTACTCGAGAAGAACCCAATCCATTGGAGGGGTTGCATTTGATGGTGAGAGCGAATGAACAATTGAACGTAAGAACGCGAGAACCTGTTTTTCCAAGGACATGATAGGGAATCACGATACCAAGGTTCAGCCTTGTAGGTGCTCGGGAAATGGAATAATTAGTGATTGGTTCAGTCAAATGTTTCAGGAGCTCATTGTGGGAGCTTCAGAATCATGAATCTAGTACTGTGTAGCGGTTCCAACCGTAGACTACATTGGTTTCCGTAGGTATATTAAGGTATCCCAGAACATTGGGTGTGAATGTTTGCATGTCCATTGTGGGGCAGACATACAGACACATATTTACAGTAGGTCAATGTCTCTCATCCCAGAGAGATGGGGGGTGCCCATCTATTGGAGAATGTTCAAGTGCTGGGCAGCATCGCTGGGCACAGACTCACTCACACAGAGACACACAATATAGGGGGAATTTAGAGCAGTCAATTCACCTTGAATGCATGTTTTTTGGATTGTGGGTGGAAACTGGAGAACCAGAAGGAAACCCTTGCGGCCGCTGGATCCCTAGCTTCATTACACCAATCCATTGTCGTACATTCATTCAGACAGACATTAGATAAATATAAGGATATAGAAGCAGTGGCTTGGTGGTTAGCATGTTCACCTTTCGGTGCTGGGATCCAGGTTTGATTCCTGATATGGTTGGAGTTTCCATGTTCTTCCCGTGTCTGTGTGGGTTTTCTCTCACAGTCCAGCTATTAAATGGATCTGATTTTTTTCTTTATGAGCAGGACTTAATAGTCATTCAGGGAAATAATCTTAAAGAACATAAAGTGCCCTCTGCTGCTGATATGAAAGACAACGTCCTTTATGAGAGCTTTAATATATCAGCGGGACACTTTTCAGGTTTTATATATTCTTCCTCCATTTATAAGAAATTGAGCGATTACAGCAAATGAGATCCCAGTGGTGTTGTTAGCTACCTTTAATAAGAGAGCGAGAGAGCAAGAGAGAGAGAGAAAGTGTGAGAAAGAGCCAGAGAATTGGCTTTTAAACTGCCTTTATTTATACAAAGGCATCCTTTTTCAAAAATGCTGATATATTGACTTATAACACCTTACAGTTATGTATATAAACAGGAAAATAATTGAAAAAAAACTCGTAATTACATAAATATATTCAGGGCGACGCGATGGCTTAGTGGTTCGCACGTTCTCCTCTCAGCACTGTGGATTGCCGGTTCAAATCTTGATCTGGGTTGAGTTTCCCTGTCCTCCCCGTGTCCGCGTGGGTGGGTTTTTAAAGAATAAAAATGTTTGTAATAAAGCCTATTTTTGTATAGAGGCTTATATTTTGCATACAGTCCTATTATCAGCAATTTTTAGTCCTCTACCTAAATCTGATGGTATGGCCGCCAATCAAACTTAGGGATGTTATTGGGTTGCTAGGACACCCTCGCTTAATTGTCATGCAAAGCTAAAAAAAAACTTATACTAAAAAATGAGCATAAATGGCCAGAAAGTACCAACTTTCCTGGTTGGTCAGTCAATTGTTGATTAAGGAAGCTTAAAATATCTTACCATGCAGTTAACTACTCCCTTGGAAGAGTGACACAAACTGTCTCTAACAAGGACAGAAAAGGGAGTGGAAGGCGCCGATGCACAACTGTGCAAGAAGATAAATATCTTAGAGTGTGCAGTTTGAGTGAAAAACCTCAAAGGCTGTCAACTGACAGCTGCACTAAATGTAACTCGTCAAACACTAGTGTCAGCATCAATGGTCAAGAGGTGACTTCAGGATGCAGAATGGCAGGATTGTCACAAAAAAAAACGCCATACTTCACACTGGCCAAAAAAAAATAAAGCCTGCGATGGGCTGAAAAGAAAAAATTGAGGAGTCCTCCAAGAAGAGGATAATGACCCCAAATACACCTCCAAATTGTGTCGGCAATATTTAAGAAATAAGGAGTTCTGACTGCAATGGAGTGGCCAGCACAGTCTCCGGATCTGATACCTATGGAGCTGTTGTGGGAGCACCTTGACCGTATGGTACGGAGGAAGACTGCATTAAGCCAATCCATGTTGTGGGAGATGATACATGGCCATCGATTCACATGAAACAACAATTCCTCCAATGTTCTACAAATTCCTGCATCAGGAATCTGTTTGTTTCCATCAGTCACATATTTCTGGAAAAATGTCATCAACAAAACTGTTGCTCTCAACTTTTGCTACATGAATGTAACCCCAACAAGGTAGTATCTTGAGGTACCTTCAGAGACGTGCTATCTGTTGTCTGCTCAACAACGCAGGACAAAAAAAACATAAAACACCATTAAGATGCTATTGTTTAAAAAAAGCTTAATGCTACTCTGATTCTGGCTCTAAAGAAAGTGAGAAAAAAAGAGATGGAGAAAACGCACGTGAAAGAAATGCGCGTGAGAGACACAGAGATTAAAAATACACTGACATAACAGAAGCCCCTGATTTTACCCGAATGTTATGAGCGGCAGTCAATAACGTGACCCTGATGTAATGTTACTTTAATGAACCTTTGATCACTGATTATTAAAACACAGTGTTCTGGCTTATTTCAAGAAATTAAACTCCCTTCCCCAAAGGAAACGACTTGTTATTGGGCCGTGTTTCCTGATAGCTCTCGTCTCGTGATTACAGCACAACGAAATGCAGCTTTGGAAGGAAGCTGCAAGCAATGAGGTATCAAGCTATAATCCATCTCTAGACACTATGCACAGAGGTGGTAGTGGTGGTGGAGGTAGAGGTGGAGGTAAAGGTGAGGTGAAAGTTAAGGTGAAAGTGGAGGTGGTAGTGGAGGTGGTAGAGGTGAAAGTGGTGCTGGAGGTAGAGGTGGAGGTAAAGGTGAGGTGAAAGTTAAGGTGAAAGTGGAGGTGGTAGTGGAGGTGGTAGAGGTGAAAGTGGTGCTGGAGGTAGAGGTGGAGGTAAAGGTGAGGTGAAAGTTAAGGTGAAAGTGGAGGTGGTAGTGGAGGTGGTAGAGGTGA
>JAOUQT010344149.1:0-23389 GCA_025769995.1 Xyliphius kryptos | reverse complement strand
ATTATTATTATTATTATTATTATTATTATTATTATTATTATTATTATTATTATTATTATTATTATTATTATTATTGAATAACCTATATGCTAATAATTCATTATAGAAGATTACATGTTCTTAGTTCTGCTTCCTCTACATGAAGCCTATCTGAAGTGAAATGGGAAAAACCTACTTAAAACAGAGTGGCAGAAAATCCTTATCGGATTTAAAGGAAAATTGGTGGCAATTAATCCTCTGAAATTGAAAAAAGGGAAACGCCTTCGAGTCAGAAGTCAGACGCTGATTGGAAGCTGGAGTTCCCGCGTTTACGGGACCGAGGGATAAATTGCTCGCAACGTTCGCGTTGCTTACGGATTTAAGTAAACTGTATTAAGATTTCAGCTCAACTGTTTTAAAGGTCGAATTGTAATTATTGGAAGTTTTACAAACAGCGACCATGACGGGACGAGAAGAGGCAGAAGAGAAGCCGTACGGTCCTGATAAACCACGATCCGGATTCCGACCCAAAGGTTTCGCCATCACTGACCTGCTGGGGCTCGAGTCGGACCTCCGGCCGCGTCAGTCCGCGCCGGACCTCAGCGGGAACCAGCAGGGCGGCGACGATGAGCACACGCCCGGGATCGGAGGCTTCCCGTTTCCGCCGGGCTCTCTGCCGCTGGGGTTGGGGTTCCTCTGCAGTTTGGCGGCGCAGCAACCCCCCGGTGCCCCGTGCTTCCTCCCAAGCCATATCCCGCTCCTGCAGTCGCGCACGGAGAGACACTTCGCACCGAACCCCGAGCATCAGCAGCATCAGCATCATCAACATCAGCATCAGCATCAGCATCCCGACGGTTACTCCGGTAACAGCACCTGCTTCTCCTTACCTGAGATTAGGCGCTGTCCAGATGCACTGGTGCTGAAATGTAAAAATCTATTGCTTCACCTCTCAGCACTATTTTCCACAAAATGGGATGTTCATAGGATACAGAAGAGAGGTTTGGTAAATTAAATTAAATTTTGACCCCCGTCAAAATCATAAAAATGTTTGAAGAGTTAACTAAGAGTTACAAACTATAGATAAGTAAAAAATACCGAACATTTGTCTCGTCACAGGGGAATTACTTTGGGATAAACTGTGGAAAGACTATGCTGCAGTGCAACAGGAGTTCCTATTAAATGATTTTATCGTTTGCACAAAAAATAATATCGTAAACTGTTAAAAGCAAATGATTTATACTCTTAAAAAATAAATGATTGTTATATTTTTCTCATTATTTCGTAAATGATTGTGTTGCTTTTATTGTTTTTTTTTCTATTGTTCTACTAATTATTTCGCAATATTTTACGCACAGTCAAGCCAATAAAGTAACTTTGAATCTTGAATCTTTGAATGTAATTTATTTCAGATGATGACTGTCTCTCCGGTGATCGAAACGAAGGGAAAAGCTCGAGTAGTTCACAAAAACGAAAGAAACGGAGACACAGGTAAGATTTTTTTTTCATTATCGTTTCTCATGACAATTAAGCTTAAACATGTTAAATAACTAAATACAAAATTATTCTATTAGTATTATTATTATTAATAAGCATGTGTTTTTATTTCCGCAAAACAAATTGTTTAATACGTAGTCATTTATTTAGCCAACTTTAATATTAGATACAATTTCCATCCTATTGGTGTTAATTTAAATGTAATGGAATATTGATTCATGTATTGAAGTTTATGTTTTAGAAGGACATTCAAATTTATTAAGTTTACTGAATTATTATTAGATCCGAAAACAGCTAAATTTAGCTCATATGACATTCTGATTTTATTTTGCTTTTAGGACAGTATTCACCTCACATCAGCTGGAAGAGCTTGAGAAAGCTTTTAATGAAGCTCACTATCCAGATGTTTATGCTCGAGAAATGCTGGCCATGAAGACAGAGCTACCAGAGGACAGGATACAGGTACAACATCTTAAACCCATAATAATATGACAAAAACGAAGGTAACATAAAGGTTACCTGTTGAGTCTAAT
Source organism: Xyliphius kryptos (assembly GCA_025769995.1). Taxonomy (NCBI): domain Eukaryota; kingdom Metazoa; phylum Chordata; class Actinopteri; order Siluriformes; family Aspredinidae; genus Xyliphius; species Xyliphius kryptos. Next base: position 21,383 of record JAOUQT010344149.1, on the reverse strand, counting down.
ATCTCAGGAATGGACATGGTTTATTGTCTATTTAAAATATTTTACTGTGGATTACAAAAATGCAGGTGAAATCATGTATAAATATATCAGTGCTTTAAGTGGTTTACTGACATGTCTTACAGGTATGGTTTCAGAACCGCAGAGCCAAATGGCGTAAGCGTGAGAAGTGTTGGGGACGCAGCAGTGTGATGGCTGAGTATGGCCTTTATGGGGCCATGGTACGCCACTCCATCCCTTTGCCAGAATCCATCCTCAATTCAGCCAAAAATGGTATGATGGGCTCCTGCGCTCCATGGCTTTTAGGTATGTCAGCATGGGGTTTAATAATCAGAGTAAATTTTACTCCAGGGACTGGATGAATTTCCACTATCCATATGGCAGAATGACAGGACAAGTAAAATAAAATTTGGCACCTAAAGAAGATTTTATTTTTTTTTATTCTTGATGCCCCTAATTAGAGTATAACTCCCTAAAAGAGCAGGTTATATATTTGGTCATAAAGGTGAAAAACTGTTACAGAGTATGTAGAGAATTATAACTCTTAGATAAGATTATGTTAACACAGTGGATTTGATTCATCAGCTTAAGAAAATTTCTTATTTGTAAAATAATTTTCCTGTAAATACTTCTCACTTATGCAGTATTCATTTTTTCTTACATCTTCAATACCCAATATTTAGCCTGTTTGTTCCTAATAATTGTTCGCCAATCAGTGGGACATATTTTAAAGTGTTTCTGCATTGACAAAAAAAAAACAGGAAAATTTTTCAAATCAGATTAAAACACACTGACATTACGAGCTTAGATGTGATTATTAAATGCCTGAAAAATTCGTACTTATTAAAATGCTTCAATCGAAGTAACTGCAGATGATGCATAAGGTTTTTAATTTGTGCATAATTTTTTAATGATTTTTGTTATCAAACAAATTGTCATTTACATTTATTTGACATAAAAACTGGGTGGCACGGTGCATTTTAGTGGTGAGAAAGTTCAGCGCTGGGGATTCCTTGTTCGAATGCCAATCTGGGTGGAGTTTCCATGTTCTCCCCGTATCCGTGTGGGTTTCCTGTGGGTTTTCTGGTTTCCTCCCACTGTAGTCTGTGTGTGTGTGGGTGTTTGTGCCCAGCGACCGATTGGTGCCCTGTCCTGGGTGGATTTGCCCAGAGCCTGAGACGTTGTCCCCTGGATGGACGATAATGCATCAATAAATTGACATAAAAACTCATGTTCAGAACCGTTTGATTGGTATATTTAGCAAGAATAAAGTACTTTAATCACAATTTTTGTTTAATAATACTTTACAACTTATTGTGTACATTATTACAATATTGTAATATTGTTGTGTTTGTTCTCTTTATACACAGGAATGCACAAAAAATCTATAGAAATTAATAAGAAGTCACCGGGGAGACCTGAATCCACACACTCAGATACATATCCCGAAGAAACGAGAGTGAGAGGCACTGATATTGGATGGCCCAGACGCGTGTCCACACCAGATGATTTTGAAAATATGGCTATTGATTTATCCAGCACGTCTAAACAGGACAGCAAAAGCACTTTAAAAGTCTTTTCACCTCAAACCGAATCCAACAGTGACTCTGAAAATGAGAACTAAAGTTAGACTTTGTGCATAATGTTCTTAAAGATAATGAGAACTTTGTATATAAACTTAAACACGGACTGTTTTAAATTGTTTCATATTTATTTGTTTCTGTCTTATTGGCTTGATTCTGTGATTGCCACCTCAGAGGATGTGTATACCATTATTAGGTGTCACTGGGGGAAAATGTCTTAAGCATGGTGTCCATAAAGTAATTTAATATTAGATCCAGCTATTTATTTAAGTAATTATATGTGTTTGTCATTTTATATCAACGTGTTATAAAGCACTTTATCAGAAAAATCGCAAAATGTTTGAAATCTCAGCTTTTGTGTTCATTTAAACAGTTCATTTGATCACAACTTACCAGTCAACAAATAAATTATTTTGATTTGATGTGAGTTCTTGAATTCAAGGTAAAAAAAATATTGACATTTTATGACAAAAAACTCTATATGGAGCGAATAAAGTTGCAATCACAATCCATGTCTGTCCATCTATGAACAGTAAAGTACCCAAAAGGATAATTTATTGCACCTCACGCTACATGTGTTCCCAAGCAACAGTTCCTGGAAGGTTGCCTGAGTGACATAAATTAATGTAAGCTATTTCTGAAGGTTTTAGGGTCTGAGAGTCTAATATTTATCCCTGATCAGAAGTGGTCACATTAAGAGGTTTAACTTAAACAGCACACAAAAAAAGTGTTTTTCAAAAAATCTTCTAAATCTTGAATCTTGGGAATAAGAAAAAAAATGATATTTGCAGTATGATTATCGATTATATGAAAAATTGTGACAGAGAAATTCACTTAAAGATAGATTGTAGTATCCTAGATTATAAAACTTTACTTTTATTGCTCAGTACAAGTAAAAAATCCAGTTAGCATCTTTCAGCAGCATTGAGCAAATTAACTGATACATAAATACAGAATGTACAGTACAGGCCAAAAGTTTGGACACACATTCTCATTCAATGCATTTTCTGTATTTTCATGACTATTTACATTGTAGATTCTCACTAAAGGCATCGAAACTATAAATTAACACATGAGGAGTTACGTACTGAACAAAAAAAGGTGAAATAACTGAAAACATGTTTTATATTCTAGTTACTTCAAAATAGCCCCTTAATTAGGGTTAATTAGTATCATTAATGAGAATGCCAACACTGTGCAAAACAGTAATCAGAGCAAAGGGTGACCATTTTGAAGAAAATAAAACATGTTTTCAGTTATTTCACCATTTTTTGTGAAGTACATAACTCCTCATGAGTTCATTCATAGTTTTGATGCCTTCAGTGAAAATCTACAATGAAAATACAGAAAACACATTGAATGAAAAGGCGTGTCCAAACTTTTGGCCTGTACTGTATATGTATAGGGTATAAATACAAATCTAAACAGAATATATAAACTGCTGTATCATTTTTTGTCTTACTGTGACTTTTAAGTCATTTGCATAATAACATGCACAATGTTCAATGACTCAAAAACTATGTGACTGTTTGAATCTGGTACTTAAGTGGCTGCTGTTTAATTGTTAGCAAAATTGAAAGTATCAAATCGGATTAAATTTACTTAAGTTTAGGTTTAAACTTACACTGTTAACAGTGATTGACTGCTCAAGAAGTATGAGTTCCCCACTGAGCTTTGGTTCTCACAAGGTTTTCTCCTTTAAAAACTTAACAAATACCAGGGAGCGCTTTTTCACCATTGCTTTGGTGTAATTTTTCAGGGTTCAGGCTGAAAACCCTGTAAAGCTGCTTTGAGATAATGCATTAGTGTGAAAATGTATGTATAACTAAATAAATTTGGATATGAGCATTAAACTGGTTGACATATCCACCCATCAGACAAGCCATTTGTCACTATACAGATGAAAGAATTGAGACACACTTTTAAATTATTAGATGCAGGTCATTTGCGTAGTCCTGTTTCTACAGGTTCATACAATAAAGCATTTCTTCATGCATTTTAGACAACTGTTTGCTTCGAATTTTGTGGGAATAGTTTGTGGAAGGCCGTTTCCCATCCCACTGTTCACAAAGCCAGGTTCATAAACCAATGACTTTGTTGGGAAGGAACTCTGTCTGTTCTACATAAAGCCATAAGAATCAGTGTGCAACCTCTCAAACTACTAACAAAATATATATTTCCTGATATTATATACGTCATTGTACTGAATCTTAGTCTGCAAGCTTATACTGAACTTTCACTGCATGAAATTAAAGGAACAGACTACACAGTTCTTATGTTCATCAAAAGCTTGATATTTAAAAATTTTGCCCAGCAGTGAATTTTCTGTACATAATAAATAAATTTGATCAACCAAGGATTTCTTGTACAAACCATAACAATAACTGGTATATAACTAAAATGATATGAATATATTAATGGTTTCAGTATTTATAGGGTATTTGGTAAATATAAATGTGTATTAAAAATAATACAATAATTATTATTAAAGAAAGTCTTTTCTTTCATTTGGTTCTCAGTTTTTTGTTAATCATCAAGAAATATTTACTATATTTGATTATTGATAGCGTATAATTTGTTGTATATAGTATAGAATTTTCTCTCAAGAGCTTTTATGAAGAGAAAAACAGTGTAAAATCTGATTAGTAGAAGTGAGGACAGGATTATTAACCCTCACCCCAAGATGTGAGCACTAGTGCTAGAAGGATTAAATCTATTAAAATATCATCAATCACTACTTACCCCAATAATCCCCAGCCTCTCCTCTGCTGCCCTTTACAAAATAAACAATTATAGATGATGGACCCACTTTAAGCTCTGCTTGGGTAATCCTGCCTTTTGTTGAAGATACAGAATGATGCAAAAACAATACAGAATAATCTGCTTTGTGTGTCAGGCTGTGAAAGAGTGATTGTAGTAAATCAACTTTAATGCAATGCTATTATAGAGTCCAGTATTACAGGAGAAAAAAAACATGGGTAATTTTTTTAAGTGTTCATCTCCTTTAGGAAAACAAGCAAATGGAGTTAAAGCTCCAAACCGCAAACCCTTTGTTAGGAGGAATGATGCTAATACAATTCTTGTAAAAAAGATGAAATCACCACCCAATATTTAGCCTGTTCTTTCCTGAGAATTGTTATACAATAAGAGGGTCATAATTCGAAACTGTTAAAAAAAATAAAAAGTAACGTGAAGGTAAACATGAATCTGTCCCAACTTTTAAAACAATATAGCTGTTTGAAATAATGTATTCATATTTAGTACAAAGGAATCCCAATGGCTTCAGGACCAATGTTGGTGCAGTCATAGGCTTGTAGTCAGGAAACCAGCCTTGTGCCCTGAAGGCCACTGGTTCGATTCCCAGTCCCTCCAAGTACTATGGTTGAAATGCCCTTGATACAAGGCTGCCTACTGCTCTGGGCACGTGTGCTCACTTCATTTAGTGTGTGTATACTGTATGTGGGTTTCACTGCATAGATGGGTCAAATAAGAAGGGTAAATTCCTCTGTGTGTAATCACAGAAGGCAGAACAAACCACTTTATCATTTGGAAATAGTGCAAAAGTTTCCATTTAATAACTGATGATACCGATTTCATGTAAAATTTTCAAGTAAAATGTCATGACCACGGATGTGATCCATGTCTCTAATTGAGTAAAGCCTAATTTAAGATAATACTAAACTTTCTCTCTGTAGACAGAATTATGTCTGCACACATTGTGTGTAGAACATGACACGGTCTATGTATTTTGTTTTGGCAGCCTTCATTGAGCCAGAGAGACAACACAATGGCTAAAGATTGTGATATGTAATTTAGGGAACAGTGCCCCCTAGTGGCACAATACATTTGTTTCTCCAAACTGCAGTCTTCGACCGACAGCAACTAAACCCTCCTCTTTTACGTTTTTTATTTATAAAAACATCAATTTAAAAAAATGAATATTTGATAAATGTATTTTTATTGTATGTGAATGCATACAATGAATTTATAATATATAAAGAGGCGTATTTACACCTGGATATCACCAGATGGCGCTAACTGTGGATCAGACCATAAACTCAATATACAGAGGAAAACTATTAGTAGACGTCAGAATATTTTAAGTAACAAATCACATGTATTTATTAGAAAACCCATCAGATTTAAGATGCTAGATATAATGACAGAAAGTGGAACTGTGGACGAACACAAAACAGGTCAGCAGGAAAATCAAACCCCACATCATTCATTTTGTCTTAATCCATTTTACATGTAATTATCTCATTTTATTATCTTCTGCTTAATCCAATACTAGGGTCACAGAGGAGAGGTCACGGGTCACAGAGGGGGGTTTCCCATGCCCATCAAGGGGAGAACGTTTCAGGCGCTGGGCAGATACACCCAGGACAGAGTGCCAACTATGGCTTACTCACACACAGATGCGTTGCCTCTGTCCAGCAATTAATATCTGCAACAAATTCAGACAAAACTGCCTGTAAACAATAAAAACTAACTACCACACTGAATGCTGAATGGTAAGAATTCCATTTTCTCCCACAGTCCAAAAACATGGATTAAAGGTAAATTGAATGCTCTAAAATGTCCCGTATAATGTGTGTTTCTGTGAGGGTGTGTGCCCAGCGATGGATTGGTGCCCTGTCCTGGGTGTATCTGCTCCGCACCAGAGAGGTTCTCCTCTGGATGGGCATGGGAACCTCACCATAACCCTAGTAGAGGAATAAGAGGAAGATAATGAATTTACCTTAAATCCATGTTTTGGGACTTTGGGATGGAACCAGAGAACCCAGAGGAAACCCATGTGGGATTTGAATGTGGATCCTCAGCGCTTAGAGGTGAACATGCTTTTATATATATATGTCGCGGGGTGGTTTCCCAATGCCCATCCAGGGGAGATTGTCTCAAGCGCTAGACAGATATACTCAGGACAGGGCGCTAATTCATCGCTGGGTACACACTCACTTACGCAGCCACACACACATACACACACACACACACACTATACAGGGCAATTTAAAGCATTCAATTTACCTTGAATCCATGTTTTTTGAATGTAGAAAGAAACTGGAGAACCCGGAGGAAACCCACGCAAACACGGGCAGAACATGGAAACTCCACCCAGATTGGGATTCAAACCGAGAATCCCCAGCACTGAGAGGCGAATGTGCCACTAAGTCACCGTGCCGCCCAGGATTTGTATTTATACTCTACATATCTTTTACAATTAATTTGCACAACGCTGCTATTTGCACTTCTGTTAGATGCTAACTGCATTTCTTTGCATTGTACGTATCTTTAAGTGAATCTCTCTGTTTCCATTTTTTCATACGTGATCGATCCATAATTATTCTGCAAATATAAAAAAAAATTATTCCTAGGATTCGAGACTTAAAAGATTTTTGGGAAACAATTTATGCTCCTAACCACTAAGCCACCATGACGTTCTACCCCACATCATTTGTAAAATATTTATTTTGTGAACAGATTGTTATTCTGTGATTCTAAACAAGTCTGATGTGTGTTGCTGACTTGTATCTCATCACTCATATCCCAACATGATTTTATTTATTATGGAAGCATTTTATTGTTGCCAATCGAACAGATGAAAAAATCCACTGAAGGGTCCTGGAAATACTTGAGTTATGACTGGAATCTTCAGCGTGTCACTTTCAGTATTTTCAGTACGACAGCAGCGACCATTTTCATCCAACTCAAAGCATGTTTGAGTGGTTTGTGTTTTCCTCTCCTTTAAAAGAACAAACAATACATGTGAAACAAGGTTTAATATTTTGAGATGACATCAAAATGAGTTTCAGATTAACTCGTACCAGGATGTTTTCCTTCAGTAACGTGGTGGTAGAGTGAGTTATTCTGCTGTAGGCCTGAAAGTTTATGATTTTGAGTCCATGGCGCTAGAAAGACACGTTTTTAAGTCACTCATAACAATTGAGGTTTGAAAAATGTACTTTTTAAATGAATGAAACTCTAACTTTTATGCAGATCACATTGCTGACTTTCCCAAAGTAATTGGGTGACAGCTGTAAGGCAAAAAACACTTGATTAGGGATTTGCATATGCAGACAGTGAGACACTCATTCTGTCAATTAACTTAAATATCAATTAAACAACACAAATTCCACATCATCTGGCTCACTGTGGGGTGGGTGTGGTAAAACTTTTGGATGGTCGTCCACCAGAGATTGGACATCATTCCTTTATATTTGCACTTATACCTGTGCTGCAGTAAAACCACCTGTAAATGAGGAATATCAATACAGAATTAATATCCTGCTGTTTATTGTGATACACTTTAAAATAAACTATTTTAAGTTGCAACCTTATCATGATAAAAAATGATGTCATCAAAGTCAAATATAAACTTCCTGTTGTTCGGCTGAACCCCCCATTTGCCTTCACACTGAAAAAAAAAAAAAAGATAAATGCTCATTTTGAAAACTAAAATAAACGTATAAGACCAAAGTTGATGTGAAAGTTTGTCTTTACCATGTATGGGCTCAGAGCCTGTGATCCGTCTTGTGGTTCAATCGGCACCCTGTCCTCCTGCAAATATTATGGTTGACTATGTAAAACATATACATATTATGAGCTAGTTAGCGAGGTTACTAAATAAAGAAATGGGGTGATACCTTATGGTTTTCACCAAAAATGCTCTCAGGAACAATTTGGCTCCTGGCGGGGTTAGGCTCCTGTAGATCTGTGATAGTATAACAGCGTAATGTATTAAAACATCAACCTAGTACGACCAAAGCTCACTGGTTTATTATTCTTCAGTGGAAATCTCTACCACAGTAATTAGGAATCCCGTACTACAAAAGCAAAGTAAGGATTTTCATGTTAAGCCTTTTTTGTCCCAATCAAACCCATTGAAAGGAATTGGCTCAACGTGGCTCAATGTATTAAAACAGTAGCCCAGAACGTCTCTGGTTTGTTACCCTTCATTAGTACTCTCTACTACACTAATTATGACCCTTTACTCATTAAGGAAAGCAATATTTTTCACCGTAAGCCGTTTTTTATCCCGATATTGGCTTAACATGGCTAAATGTTTTTAAAAAATGTAACATAGAAAGACTAAATTTCACTCATTTATTACGCTTTATTAGTACTCCCAACTACAGTAATTACGAACCTGTACCCCAAAAGCAAAGTAACAATTTTCATGTTAAACCTTTTATCTCCCATTCAAACCCATTGAAAGGAATTGGCTTAGTGGCTCAATGTATTAAAACAGTAACCCCAAATGAGCAAACTTTACTTATTACTTTTTATTAGTACTCTCTACTACTGTAATTATGACCCTTTACTCCTTAAGGAAAGCAATATTTTTTTCACGTAATCCTTTTTTTTAATCCCAAAATTGTCTTAACATGGTTAAATGGGTTTTTAAAAAAGGACCATAGTAAAAACCAAACTTCGCTCATTTATTACTCTTCATTAATACTCTCTACTATTGTGATTGTGAGTCTGTACTCCAAAAGAAAAGTAATAATTTTCACGTCCTATTTATTGCCTCAAATTGTGCATGAACCGTAGCGAGACCTTGGTTCGGTGGTTCCGCGGTTTGAATGGCAGAGTCCACCTTTCGGTCGCTCTTCGCTCTCCACTGCCACCTATCGATTAGAAAAGTTGCAGCTGCAGTTACGACATTAAAACAAAATGAAAACATGTTTGAAGCAGTGTGTGAGATAAACTGTGTGTAAGTGTTCTGTTGTTAGTTAAAACAACTCGCGTCTGTCTCTGGCGAGTGTCTCACTGACTGAACATACACGTAGCACACGATAGTTTTATTTTTTTAAGGCTCTATTTAGAACACCAGGAAACTGTCATAGCAACTGGCAACCGTTGCTGTGTGAGGTCATTAATTACAACATATATATGAACATATTTATATTTGTAACAGGGTTGGGGCAATTCATCGTTTTTGCAATCAATATAATTTAGTAATATAGTTAAATCATTTTAGTAGCTGGAACTTAAAAAAAAATGTCGCAAGTCCCCCATTGAGCCTTGATCCTCTTTCTAAAAAATACAACATAACAGTAAGTTTTATTTCTTCTTGCTACTGTCGCTTTGGCTTGCTCTTTGGGGGTTCATATCACTGTAAAGCTGCTTTGTGACAACGCTTTCTTGTAAAATCGCTCTATAAATAAATTACCTAAACCTGAAAGTTGTTAACTAACATAAATTTTGAATCAGTAAAGCAAAAGTACAGTCTTCCGTTAGAGGGCGCTGTCTGACTTAATTGATTTTTAATTAAACCGACCAAAAGGGCCAGCATTTTACGTATTTACGGTATTTACCGTAACGAGGGAGCATTTGAGGAAAAATAGCCGTTGTGCTAAACACGTCATGTGTAGACTTATTAAAGTATTATGATATTAATCGTCCGTATAATTAATTACATTTAAGAAAAGATTGCCAAACAATGAGTATTTCTACAAAATGTTTGAATTTCGACTGTGCTTTTTGAAAACAAGTTATCATTTTAGAGGTTGTATACTGCGCATGCGCGTTGACGCATTTAAGGACGTTAGTGTTGACATTTTTCCATCTGGAATGTTTTGCTCTACAAACTTTTAAAACGTATGTTCCTCACGAAGCTGCCGCATTAAACATGGAAGACTCAAACCACGAATTACAGACTACAAAAGAACATACCAGCAGCAAGTTTCGTTATTTGTTTAAAGGTATAATAAACGTATGAGGCTCTAACTAAACTGCAAATTGAACACATTCTGTTTGAGCTAAGTAAAGGTTGTGCATTGATTTCATTTAATGTTCACTTTTATATGTGGCTTTTTGCATAGTGTGTTAATTATTTGCAGGTTTACACAACATAATAGATTATTTTTTCATTTGTTGACTTCTGCATTTTGTGTTTGAGACTAATGCAATGTTTAAATGTCATCATTCATTCATTATCTTTCACTTAATCCTGTACTAGGGTTCTCCATGCCCATCCAAGAGAGAACATCTCAGGCACTGGGCAGATACACCCAGGGCAGGGCACCAATCCATCGTTGGGCACACACTCACACAGCCACACATTCAAACACACTATACGGGGCAATTTAGAGCATCCAATGTACTTTGGATCCATGTGTTTGGAATGTGGGAGGAAACCAGAGAACCTGGAGGAAACCCATGCAGACACGAGGAGAACATGGAAACTCCACCCAGATTGGGATTCGAACCAGGAATCCCCAGCAATGAGAGGCGAACGTGCTAACCACTAAGCCACTGTGCCGCCCCAATGGTTGTGTTGAGCTTTATATCTGTAACTGTGCTTTTATTATTATTATCATTTCAGTTCATTCCATTAAGTATAAAGTGATCTAATTTGCCTACTGTACCTGCACACAGAGGAATTTGTCCTCCGTTTTTAACCCACCCGTGTAGTAAAATAAAGCAAAGGTCACTATTGAGGCTGTAATTTAAGGGAGTTACAACACATATACACACACTGAGTGAAATGAGCACGTGTGCCCAGAGTGGTGGGCAGCCTTGTTCACAGTGCCCAAGGAACAATTTGAGTTACCCATTTAACTTCAGCCATAGTACTTGGTGGGACCAGGAATCAAACCAGGGACCTACAGGTCGCAAGGCTGGTTCCATGACCACAATCCTACTACTGTCCCAGACTGCCATGTGGCTGTAGGGAGACATAACCAATGATGTCATAGCAGTTTTTCTTTACATGGCAGACATAATTTTAAATACTAGCATGTTTTTTGTTTGTGGAAAGCAACCCTCAGATATGAGGAGAACATATCAACTCCATGTAATTAAGATCTTGTCTTATTTGCCTGGGAATAAATACCCACACCTTTTTGAGGGTAAGCACCACTGAAGACATGAATGGGCAAAGCAATACATTTTTTCGTCTCCTGTTATATTTACTCTTTACTAAATACACTCTGACTTGATCACTGTGTTCTAGTGATGAATGTCGCCTGGTGATTTCAACTCACCGCGGTGCTAATTCTCGCTCCATTTTATTCATCACCTGCTAAATGGTGGAATGAGCTTCCCAGCACCATCCATAAGGCTGCGTCACTCAACATTCTCAAGAAACTTCTCAAAACACACCTCTTACACAGACAGTTGATATAAAAAAATATAAAAAAAAATAAAAAAAAAACAGCCAGATCGAGGAATGCACAGGATTGATGGTACTACTGATTTGTGCTGTTATCTCATTTGTAAGTCACTTTGGATAAAAGCGTCGGCAAAGTGACCAAATGTAATGTAAATATTGAAGTATGGAGGCCGTATATATAATAATCATTCATCCTGCATTATCTTTTGACATTTGAACTGTATGTATGTGTTTTGTGTACTATTTATAGTGTATTGTATTTTTTTTTACTTCCAGAGTTTAAGTTTGATTCATTAGATGAGCCTCCGTGTCTGACTGAAAACACTGCCACAGCTAATGAAACCCTGTCATGCCAATTGCAGAGTAAAAAACCCACCATTTTACTTCATTGTCAGCACCAATTATCTCCTGAGCATCAGAATGTGGAACATGCTGACTTTCTGTTATCATCTAAAAAACTATTATCAGAGGAACACCAGCCTTGTCGGGACCAGAAAAAGAACAATTCACTTGATCTGTCTTCTGAACAGTCTGTATATGAAGACGCAGTGGGCCAATTACTCTCTGAACATGCCTTTAAGGACGAAACATTCTCTTACCCAGTATCTTCTAAACCCCAAGATGGACAGAAGCACAGGTCAGAACTGGCTCGGTCTGAAGACCAGCCTGTTACGAACAAGAAAATACAGCAATCGATTACCTTAAATAACCCTGAACAAGCCCACTTATCAGGTATATCAATAAAACAACCACCGGGATACCATGACAACCACATGCTTTCAACTAAACAACAATCTGAAAAGGGTCCCAAATTGATTCAGTCCTCTTCCAAATATCAATTTGGACCCAGTCAAATGTCTCATCTGGACCAACAATCTGAGGACCACATCAGGGACCAGTCATCTTCTCACCAACAATTAACACAGACCTGTAATGATGTTCACCCATTGGAATTCCAGCACACCGTGTCCCAGGCTACTAAAAACCAATCTGGACCTACAGGTTCTAAGGAACCCATCATGGAATACTTATCTTCTCATTATCTATTAGGACAAGACAATAAGCTTGTCATTTTAGTAAAACAACAGTCTGAAGTCGAGTCATCTTCTCAACGTCCGCCTGTAAAAGACGACATGTCAGTTATATCACAGCAACAACAACTGGAAGACCATTCTATACACCAACAACTGGACCAGATCATTGACCAGTCCACTTCAGAACACCAGTCTGGACCAAATCAAATGCCGGATTCATCTTCTTTTCAGAAACAATATGGAGAGCATGTTATGGAGCAGTTATCTTCTCAACAGGACCACGTACCCGCGAAATCCTCTGAATATCAACCTGTACAGGACAGCACTTTGCCTCTGTCTCAATTTAAACCTGAATCTAAAGAGCAACGTGCATTCATGTGTCAGTACTGTTTGAAGTCATTCTGCTCAAAATGGTATTTGAAGGTGCACAGTGCGCAGAGTCAAGGTGCGTTTGAATGCTCATCATGCGGGAAAGTCTTTCCTGCCAAATGTAGCCTTAAACTTCACAGGACCATGGAACATAAGCGAGAAAAGGTTTTGAAATGTAAGGAGTGTGGGAAGATGTTCCCAACAGCCAAACTGTTAGCATCACACCAGTCCAGTCAGGAGACAAGAGAGAAATGGATAAACTGCCCAAGCTGTGATAAATCCTTTCCGAACTCATGCAAGTTAAAGGGACACATGCTAAGCGATCATCAGATGACACAACCCTATAGCTGTGACATCTGTGGTAAGAAATTCAAGCTAAGGAAGAGGTTAATGAATCATCTGCACCTCCATTCACAAGGAAGGCAGCATCACTGTGAGAAATGTGGCAAAAACTTTCTAACCGAGAACTACCTAAAGGCACACCAGCGAATTCACATGGCCAAACAACCGTACTGTTGTGAGACGTGTGGCAAAATGTTTAGCTTCGCTGCTGCTTTTTCAAATCACCAGCAGAGCCACAAGGTTAAATCTTTCAACTGTGAGTTCTGTGAGAAGACTTTTAACCACGCTAGCCACCTGCGCGTCCACCTGCGTGAGCATACAGCCCAGAGAACCTATAGCTGCGAGACGTGCGGGAAGGCCTTCAACAGGGTCTGTTCACTCCGCATGCACGAACGGATTCATCAGACTGAGCAGAGGCTCCAATGCGACGTGTGCGAGAAATCCTTTTGGTCCGTCAACTATCTGAAAAAGCACCAGCAGCTCCATTCGGGGGAGAACCTACACTACTGCCAGGAATGCGGGAAAGGTTTCATCACCAACGGCCACCTTCGTTCCCACCTGAGGACGCATTCGCATTTGGAATTGTTTGCTTGCAAAGAGTGCGGAAAAAAGTTCAGCTCCATGCCTGATCTGACCCGCCATCAGCGTGTGCATTCAGGGGAGGGGCTGCACTGCGAGGTGTGCAAGAAGGTGTTTCTGAATAAGCACGTTTTCAGGAAGCACCAGCGGGTGCACAATGGTGAGAAACCCTACAGCTGCCACGAGTGTGGGAAGGATTTCGCCTACCTGTCCAGTCTCCATAAGCACAGGACCATCCACACCGGAATAAAGCCTTTTAGGTGCGAGCAGTGTGGGAAGTGTTTTCGTTTAGACTTTAACTTTAGACTTCACCTGAAGAGACATTCCAGCAAGGTGCACACGTGCAGCAAATGTGAAAGAAGTTTCTCAAAAGCAAAACATTTGCAGAACCACAAGTGTAAAAAACGAGTGAAATGAAAAATACTGAGATGAAAGGTTCTGTATTCTTTATCTATTCTAATAAACACTGACGTTTACAACGCAGATCAGCTTTAGTGTGAATTTGTGACAAAAATAATTCTGATCAGCTGTTGTTTTGTGAAGTACTGAAGTACGTTTACATTAATTCAGTCATTTTACATACCATGTAAGAACATGGTACTATGATATAATTCCCATAATTGCGGTGTTTCATGTTTTTTCTCCACTTACCATATAGATGGACTTTGTAGTTTTACAATTACAGACTGTAGTCCATTTGTTGGTTCTCTGTTCTCTATTGGTCAGGAACATCACATAGTAGGTGTAAATTGGGTGGTGGATTGTTTATTGTCAGTTCTGCAGTGAAAAAGGAGAGCTTCTGCAGGTGGTGACCACACCCCTTTTCTCTGTTCTCATCCTTTCTACCTGATTTTTTGCTCACTTTTGCATTTGGTCAGTTCTCTCTCCATAGAGGTAGCATGAGGCAGTGTCTACAACCCACACAGGCATGGGGAGGTCATACAGGCACGTGGAGGACACACTACTGAGCCTCATTTAAACTTGTCTTGAGGAATTTCCACTAAAGTTGGATCAGCCTGTCATTTACTAAATAAAGATTTTCAACTGAAATATTTTATTAATTGAGATCTAGGATGTGTTATTTTAGTGTTCCATTTATTCGTTGGGTATATCTCAGTGCTTCAGCAGTTAGAGCGAGGAAAAAATTACCAACATCGCAAAAGATGCTGAATTTGCTAAATTTATTTCAGGTTTTTTTTGTGTGAAAAACACATGATTATGGCTAAACAGGAAAGAGTCTTGTGTTGTATTAATTTGCACAGTGTTTACTAATCTTTACATTAAAATTTGTAAACCCATGGTGTATCTGTAAATTCTTATTTTTTCCTCAGTCCTGACTTTACACGCCTGTTTTCAATTCATGACAATTCATACTTTTTAATTACTAAAATAACTTTTTAAATAAATTTTGTAATTAGTCATTTTAAAACAACTGAATTACTAACTAACTAAAATAAACTTTCATTTTTTATTTTTTCATCTTTTATTTTGGCTCTAATGGTCTACTTTTAAATTGCTCACGAACAATACGCAGCTTTGGTAAGACTCTTATTTTGAAATATAGCTTCCGTCACATTTGCGTGGCTCTAATTGGACCATTACTGGCGCAATCACAAACCACTTGTCCTTCGGTGCTTCATTGGCTAACAAGGACGGATCTGACACCCTTTTTAGTGAACCTTAGATCAAGATGGAAGCTTTTTGGAACACGGCTCTTCGGGTTCTATCTTCCTTACTCTGTGGGTAGCGACTACAGATAAAAGCGCAGAGTCGACGGTGGATGTAATGGCACTGAAAAGAATTCAGAAGGTAATGAAATGTGGCGTTAACTCACCGGATGGAACCCACCGGGGCTGACAATGTCGGCAGTTTAATAAATATGCAGACGTGAGTCGTGTTTAGTTGTATTTTCAAGGAGAAGCTCAGCGTTGTCGGTTCAATGTTTGTAGCTTCAGCTGGTTACCGAGAACAAAGCCGGACACACAGATAATCACCAAGTTTCAGCTTTACCATATTAGCCAGTTTGTAAATAATTACACAATTTACCAATTAAAGTTGATCAGCATAAGTCACACATCTATATATAAAGTTCGTTAAAAGTCCTATTTCAGAATCATTGTGTGCAAATTGCCAACGCTTCCACACCTGAAACACTGAATAAAATAAAATAATCGATCAAACTATTCATTATACACAAAGTGTCATGTCTGTAAATTCTGGAGGTTAAAAACCTAAAGCTTAAATCTCTGAAAATGTCAATTCCAGTTCTGTACAAACCTCAAAATACCCCTTTAAAAATTGTTATATGGCATTAATAGTTGATTATTTACAAACTCACATGATCTGAAATAACGTATACATCCATTTTTCTTATTGTCCATCAGCCTTATTTACCATCCAGAAGCACTTTGGTGTTCCAGCTATTTTGTGGTTTAATGGTTGGGGGCAGATCAGATACACTGCAGGGACACAGGCGTGGTGGTGATGTGTTACACAAATGAACAATAACTGTGGAAACAAGATAATCTGTTGGTATTCTACAGTACATACTGTGTGTGAGCCCCTTTACTCCATTCTAATGGTCAGGACCCCAATAATGCCACCACTATCGAGCAGGTAGTATTTGGTCGGTGTATTATTCTTATCCCAGCAGGGTCACTGAGGGTTTAAATGGAACTACAGTAGCCCTGCTGCCCTAAAAACCCTCTCACCGCATCGGTGTCACTGCGGAACTGAAACAAACAATCCACCACCCAAATTCCACCTGTTCTGTGATGTTCCTGACCAACAGCTGGACTACAGTCTAATTGTGGAACTACAAGCTCCATCTATATCAGGGGTGGGCAAACTTTTGACTCGCGGGCCACAATGGGATCTAAATTCTGACAGAGGGGCCGGGCCAGTCGGCTACTTTGTGGTAAAGTGACGACCGATTTGGTATTCTTTGAAAACCGCAACAGTTTCTTATGATATCAGAGGTTAATCAGACTTCCGTAAAAATATATTAGGTTGTCCACTACTTATTAAACACTCTGCGCTCACTGTCCGCTTTTTATTTCCTTTGGTCCCCTCATTTGTACAAAAGAGCTCACAAGGCGCAAAGTAAAGAATTACAGTACAGTGTACAACACCTCATCCGTGGAGCGCTCCATCTATTGGGTTAACGCAGGCTTGTAAAAGGGTCCCAAGTAAAGTCTAATAATAGAATATTTTAATAATACTTTTTGGATAATACTTTAAAAAGACTAACAGTGAGCCATAGTTTTCCCAACCCTGATCTATATGGTAAGTGGAGGAAATGGACAATAGAGAATTAGGGTTTGTCCAAACTTTAATGGGTACTGTAGTTATAAATATCCATATCCTATCTATTTATGAGCGATAGACTTACTTTTGAACTTCCTGCTGCGGAAAGTCTTGGATGTCAATGTAACAAAATGTATAGTTTTTTTTGTACGGTGTATACAATGTAGGTCACATTACATTGGCTCATTTTACAGGCACCTTTATTCAAAACGACTTACAAAAATATTCCACTTTGATGGTTGGGGTTGGAGTACAGAGTTAACCAGGGAGCTATAAGGGGTTAGGAGTCTTGTTTAAAACCCCACATTGGCAATTTTTGGACTAGTACCGTATGTGTTGTATAGTATTGTAGATCCAATAACTGTATAATAAGGTTGGAGCTAAAATGCGAATCTGCCCACAAAGTCCACAAAGTGTTGCAGAAACAGTATATGGGAAATGCTAAAAGCTCGTCGTGAAATATTCACATATTTAAGGTGGAAAGTATTCGATTGGACGAAACGATTTGTGGAATGACTGAATTTCTGACCTTGATTAAGTTTTCAACTAAACAGCTTTTCTTTTTAGAGGGCTGTGACTGATGTGACACTTGTGACTGATGCTTCATGTCATAATGCAAACAGATGATATAATATACCCATCACCTTATATAATAATATGGATATTTCTGTGTTCTAGGGTCTGTGTTTTTAGTTCAGCATCTTTCGCCCACTTTGACACTTTAGGGATTTGATCACATGACTTTTCCGTCCCTCCGCATCATCTTGCCTGTTAAGCTACAGCTGCCAAAATATGCAGGACTGGTTCTGTTCCGGTCATTTTGCAGTGATTACCTTATCTACAGTAACCCTTGCAATGTTTACAACGTTATATAATTGGGTTTAAATTCAGTCCTCTTTCTTTTTGTTCCTGAAATGTTTAGAGTTGGCATTCCAGCCACATCTTGGATTAAGTTCAGTCTCAAAAGTCTGAAATTTGCTTGTGCAAATTCATTCTGTGTCACAGTGCTTTTAGTCAAAGCCTTGCTTGACTGGGACAACCACTTATCAATACTTCCCCTAAAGAAATGAGTGTTAAATGTCACAAGCCTTAATGTTTTTTAGCAACTTGTGATATCTCTGCTCTTTCAGACGTGAGTCCATTTATATAACTTATTCATGAAATTTCACTCTGTAAGTCATGCAAATCATTTCAGTGAACACTGCTGGCCACTGTTTTGTTTAGTTCATGGAAATAATGCAGAATTTTGTTATCCTGAAGTCTCTGCTTTGTGCATTTCATGGTGTTTGTAGAAATATTTGCTCAATTTCCCAAGACAAGTAAGTTGAGGAAATGTATGCTTACCTTTTAGTTCTGTAAGACTTACAGCTGGCTGATGGGGGTACAAGTATGCTGATTTAACCCTTAATCTTTAGACAATTTTAGGGATGTTTTCCAAACATTTTGTGAATATGGGTTAAAATTAAGTCCTTTGTGTATGAATTAATTAAAAAGGTTAGTAATGCAGTCAAACTGCCGAATAGCTGCCGGCTAAATTTATCTTAAGTGACCTCATACTAATGAAGCAGCAATATGCATTTTCCATAAAAATCCATTAAATTATGCAAAACTATGCTGTATGAACGATTAATGTGTGTGTGTGTAGGAGTTACAAGACCTGCAGCGAGACCCTCCTTCACAATGTTCAGCTGGACCAATGGGAGATGACTGTGAGTAATGATTTAAATGCTAGTTTAACACCAACTTCTATTTCAGAAAATGTCAGACATGAGTAAAAGAGAATGAAGGGGAATGTAATTTACACTTAAGTACTTAACATTGTTAAAAACGAAGTTCATTTTTAAATAAAGTACAAAAGCATTGTTAAAATTTGATCCATAAAATCATAACGATTTGGTTGAAAGCAATTATAGTTCCTTATTTTCATAAAGATGTTACATTTACATTTTGTTGTTTAGCAGACGCTTTTATCCAGAGCGACTTTTAAGTATTCCTACTTGATCAGACAACAGGGTTGATGCAGCATCCCTGGAGCAATGAGGGTTAAGGGTATTGCTCTAGGACCCACATTGGTACATTCAGTGGACCTGGGATTTGAACCCACAACCTTCTAATTGATAGTCCAACACCCTGACCCTAACCATTAAACTACCACTTTCCAGATTTTTTTTTAATTTCTTCAGCAGGGCTTGTTACACAATGAAACCCAGATTAAATGACCCCCCCACCCCTGCTGCAATTTACTCTACAAATATGAGCCATCCAAATACATCCCTAAATATGAAGCCCCAGGGTCACACCGGGTACTCTGGCTGGCTGTGTCTGACTCACATGAGGTTTGTGAAAAGAAATCTAATGTAAAGACCAGTGTATAACTTCACATGCAGCTAAAGAATCACTGTAGAAAGATTTAATACTACAACAAATTATTCTTGTGTTTTTGTGTTTTTCAGTGTTCCACTGGCAGGCTACAATAATGGGACCAGTAAGACCATTATATTTATAATTATTGTTCTGTGACCGTTATATTCTTATGTTATTTAAGGATTGGTTAAAAGAATCCTTATCTAAAACAGATCTTAAAGTAATAAGGTACGAGAGTATGCATTAATGTGAATAAATTACAGAAAATAAGTGTTTTACAGTTACGTGCCTTTCCTGTGATTTATTCACAATAATGGACAACCTCGAGTGCCTTATTGCTTGTATTAAATAGCTCTGTTACCAGTTTATCAGTTTTTTTCCCGAACCTTTGTCACACACTGACCACTGCACACTGGACACCCCAGAAGAGCTGCAGTTTTGGAGATGTTTTTGCCCATTTTTTTGTAGTCTAACATGTACTTAAATAAAATGGTGACAAGTAGCCAAATGTATTACAACTACCGATAAGTGCTGCCTCAATAAAGAAAAAATCAATATCGATGGTCATAATGTGAGTTCTGGTCTGTGTGTAAGTGACAGTTTGTATACATGCTTTAAAAATATAGAAATGTAAATGACCTGTTAAATTCACAAGTTCTTACTCAGCTTTTTTGTCTATTTAACCTCTATAGGGTGACAGTCCATATCAAGGCGGTGTTTTCTTCCTCACTATTCACTTCCCCACAGATTACCCCTTTAAACCACCGAAGGTGAGACAGATTTGCAATATCAGGCTTGTTTTTTTTGCATCTGCACACATTCATGTATCTTTTAGAGCTGCTAAGGTTCTAAGCATACAGGAGAACTGACCCTCGTCCCATTTTGCATTATAAAAAACAAGGAAATGAAGTCAAAAACTATAAATACCTATCTGTGAACAAACTGGTGCAATAAATTGGACAAAATGTCGGCCATTTGATCCCATTGTTGGATCTGTTTGGAAATGTGGATTATAAACATTGCAGTTTATCATCTACACAATAAATATCAATGAAGACAGAGGCTTGACACTGAATTTTCAAGAATTTTCACAGCTGGGATGCAATTTTACAGTTTTACTGGCAGATGGCCCCAAATACTCATATGGTACTGTATTGATTACCAGTATGATTATCGCATTAGGAATTTTCCCCATACAGATAATTTGCGTGGTGACCATGTTCCACCAGACATGATGCTGATGGTTTTGACTAATTACCATAAATCTATATATTTACATGTTGAATGTTGTTCTCCACAAAATCAACAGGCTTTTTTTAAAATTCAAATGTCATTCTTGTATAAATATAATTACATGCAAAGTTATCCTTTAACTCATTCCCACATGCCATTTGCTTTAAAATGAATGAATTCATTAATAACAATATTATAGTGTGTGTTTTTTGTTTTGTTTTTATGTATGTATGTGTGTGTGATGTCATTTCTAAAATGTGACTACTCAGTATATTATTGGAGATTCCTACTAAAAATAATTGCTTGTTTATATTTTTATTTTTTTACCAGGTTGCCTTTACAACAAAAATCTACCATCCAAATATTAATAGTAATGGCAGCATCTGCCTGGACATCCTGCGCTCTCAGTGGAGTCCGGCACTCACCGTGTCTAAAGGTAAATTTACAAGACTTGTATGT
>JAOUQT010344133.1:0-12713 GCA_025769995.1 Xyliphius kryptos | reverse complement strand
ACACACACACACACACACACACACACACACACACACACACACACACACACACACACACACACACACACACAAACCCAGATGAAAGTGCTCGGAATGTGAAGAGCGTGACGTCAGGATTTCCGGCGCGGCTCCTCACATCAGAATCCTGCAAAACAATCAAATGAATCACTCAGCGGCTCCGTCCCAAATCACCGCCCCGCACAATGACAGATTTGTGGGGTGTAAGGTTACCGTTTTCGGGGCTTGACCTCCCAGCCATCACGACATTTGGAGAAGGTGATTTCTTTTCCCGGCGAGATCTCGGTGTTGGAGAAATCTTCAGCGCAGAACGTGAACCTGGAACATTCCATCAGAGCGAGTTTTAGTGACAGGAACTCATGAGGAACCATCACACGGTGGACGGTCCGACGGCAGCTCACTCACTTCCTCTGGGTCTCTCCGCACTTGACGCGGATGCGGCGCACCTGCAGGGTCTGGTTGGTGGAGCTGGCCCAGAAGGACTTGATGTGCGCCCACAGGGCGGCGACAGACTGGGAGGGGCTCTCCCAGCTCAGCTTGATCTTCAGCAGGTCCCCGATGTCCTGCTCCGTGAACACCAGGAACGTGTTGGTGTAGTTCAAACCCACGCCGTCCGGTCTGCGGGGACACACACAGTTAGCATGTTCTCTCTTCAGACCGATCGGGGAGGGAAGGGGGGGGGGGGTCAGCACTCACATGTCCACGCTGATCCCGCTGGTGTCGTTGTGGGAACCGTAGAGCTGAACGTAGAAACTGGGATTAGCGTCGTCAGAGTGCTTCCTGTTAAAGACGTGCATCTTCATCTGATAATGATAACCTGCAGAGAGGGAGAACAACCCAAATCACACACTGCACCAGAGACAATCTACTTCTTTAAACGTTGTTATAATTAGGATTCTGGTTATTGATCCGTTTGGAACCACACCGCTGCAGAAACCAAACCGCTTGGGGGGGGCGGGGTTTAGCACGTTGCTAACGTAAGTAAGCCAATCAAAAGCTCTCTGATTTAAATACATCAGTAGGAGAACAAATCCAGCTTCACAACCTCACACTGTGTGTGTGTGTGTGTGTGTGTAGGACTCTTAGTTTGTATATTTTGTGATCCAGTCTCAGTTCTGTTTCCAGCATCACAAAGCTGATGGTCTCCATGGCGACCAATCACAGCACAAGGTTCATGAGAGGCTCATGAGAGGCTCATTAACATAAATATCATGCTCACCCCCCCCCCCCAAAAACCCAATACAAGCCACACCCACTTTCACTAACGCAAACTCACTTCCACTATAAACCACACCCCCATCCACAACAACCACTTCAATGTTAAACCACACCCACCATAAACCACACCCACTTCCACTACAAACCACCATAAACCCCAATCCATCCACAACAACCATTTCCACATTAAACTCCAGCGACAATAAACCACACCCACTTTCTGATTACAGAAACTTATGAGTGAATTATTGAACAACGCAACACTGACCCCTAAGGAGGTCATTTTAAACGATCCGTGAGCTTCACAGCGTATGATATTTAAAAACAGGAAGTAGGTATACGATAAATAAACAGCGTTGGGATTAAAAACAATTCAAAGTATGAAATACTTTTACATGTTTATAAAATGCGAGGTGGGCGGAGTCTGACCTGCGAAGGGCGTGACGGCTCCGGTTTTCAGGTACATCTTGGTGTTGCGGGTCTTGCGCACCTTCTTGGCGTTGTAGCCGATGTTGTTGCAGCGGTTCTTCCTGCAGCTCAGACAGATGCCCTTCTTAAAGCGCTCGGGTCCGGTGCACTGATACGCAAAACTCACGTGCTGGCGGTCCATCAGAGAGTCCACAAACAGGTGCACGGCGCGCTCGTGCTCACACTTCATCACCTCCATGAAGTCTACACACACACACACACACACATGACTACATCTCCCAACAGATAAACCACAGCTCCCACAATGCACTGCAGGGACAGCGGCCACTCAAACGGGCTTTAACAGTGAACCTCGTTCAGCGTAACTCACTTCCTGCGGCGGCGGACGACAGGACGTCTCCCAGCGCGCACCCCGGCTGCACGTCGCCCCCGTTTGGATAAATGTCCACGTGACCGATGGGCTGCTGAATGCCGATGCTGACACCGAGCGCCTCCCGCGTGTACGTGTGCAGGACGTCCACGAACTCCGCGTCGTCCGGCGAGAGGCGCTTATGAGGCTCCGTCCCCTCAAACATGGGACCCGCTGGATCCAAACCTGCAACATCAACACCGCGAGTCACGGCACGTCGCTGAGAACCTTCCAACAGTTCTGACTGAACACCGAGGTTCTGATTTTACTCTGATTTTTACTCCTTTGGCTGAAATTCAGAGGCAGAGCGACTGACCTGTGATACGGCCAACGGTTCCACGTACAAAGGTTCCAGCATAACCTGCTACATGTGCACCCAAACTGTAACCAATCAGATGAACGTCCCGGATACGGAGCAGATGTTCATCCTGTAATCACACACACACACACACACACACACACAGACACACACACACAGACACACACACAGACGCAGACACAGACACAGACAGACACACAGACACACACAGATGCGCTGGTCATAAAATTAGATCATAAACAAGTTGATTTATTTCAGTAACTCTTTTTAAAAAGTGTAACTTGTATATTATATTAATTTTTTAGAAATTGATCAGAGCACATAACTGATGATGTCTCTTGTTCAAGAGTGGCTTGATACAGAGTGCAACAGCTAAAATCCATGTCTGGCATACATCTGTGCATGGTGATTTTGGAAACACTGACTCCAGCTGTAGTCCATTCTTTGTGAATCTCCCCCACAGTTCTCCCCCACATTCTCTGTATCGGCAAAGTACCTCCAAACAGTTGTAATAGTAATGCAAGCGATGGATTGGCACCTTGCCCTGTGTATCTGCCCAGTGCCCAAGACGTTCTCCCCTGGATGGGCATGGGGAACCCCCGTAACCCTCATAAAGGAAGATATATAATAATGAATGCATGCATTCTGCCCTTCAAGTCCACATACTTTAGTATGACGTTTGCCAACACCGTTTTGCAACCCCATCACATTGTCCGAGCACATTGATAGTCCTTTCGATTTATGTGAATTTTCAACCATATGCGCATTTGTGAGGTCACACACTAATGAGAAGTCCTGGCTTTCAGTCTCCGCTCATGGTCAGGACTCTGTGCAGGCCAGTCAAGTTCATCCACACCAGACCCAGTCATCCATGTCTTTATGGACCTTGCTTTGGGCACTGGTGCACAGTCCTGTTGGAAGAGGAAGGGCCCAGCACCAAACTGTTGCCACAAAATTGGGAGCATGGAATTGTCCAAAATGTCTTCTGAAGCATGGTCATCAGACCATGCATGTATGCTGAAGCATTCTGAGTTCCTTTCACTTGAACTAAAGGGCTAAACCTAGCTCCTAAAAAACAACCCCACACCATAATCCCTCCTTTACCAAACTTTACTGGAATTCACTAAGCTTCTGAGAGCGACCCATTCTTTCACAAATGTTTGTAGAAACAGTCTGCATGTCTATATGGTTTATATACCATGATTGGAACACTCGATTCTGATCATTTTAATGGGTGAGCAAATACTTTTGGCAATATAGTGCATCTTCCATGTCTGTTCACTGAGCTGGTGAGGTTGACATGCTAGCTCTGTTAGTGATGTTTCTGTCCATGTTTGTAAACTGTAAGATATTTAGCCATTTATGGAATACAAAATGAGTTATCTGCTATAGGTCTAGGTTGGAAATCTATTAAAAAAAAAAAAACTTTGATATTTATATATGGCCGTATAACGCTAGAATTCAGTTCTCCCCTCCCCAATCTACAAAATTTTGGAATGGGTTTTGTTTTACAATCCTTTCCAATAAAAATAAAAAAAACTTAATGATATTGAAATTTCATAACCAATGACAAGAACATATAATATAAATAAAAAAGGTTGGACATTGATGTTAGATGAGCGACCTGAATCCCAATCTTCTTTACAGTTTATTCTAAAGGCGTTTAATGGGTTTAAGGGTCTGTGTGGGTCAGTATTCCACATCATATTTTTCCGAGCCACACGATGGCCTCTCAACACAACTAGCTTACCTGCGATCTCACTGTATAACTTCTGCTCTGAGAGTCCAGAGTTTTTACAGTTACATCTATTGTAGTATTTTCTTGCTCCTCCATGGTGCAGCCTGCCAATAAAAAAATGCTTGAATTTATCAGAAGGCAAATATAGACACATATACAGTGTTCCTTCAGCATTTCCTTTTTTTTTTGCATGTTTGTCACACTTAAGTGTTTCGGAACATCAAACTAATTTAAATAGTCAAAGACAACACAAGTAAACATAAAACGCAATTTGTAAATGAAGGTGTTTATTATTAAGTGGGGCTGGGACGATATGGCCTAAAAATCACTATGGCGATATATTGAGCAGTTCACCTCAATAACGATAAATGGACAATAATTTTAATAAACACAAGGCCTAAAAATAAAGAATGTGTAAGGTCAACATAAATACTTCACACAACCACATTAATGGTACAATTGCCTTTTTATTGCCACGTAGTCACGTGGCTGCCCTACACAGAGCACGGAGCGCAGCCTCTTAAAGGCTTAAAGGAACATGAACATTGCCAACAAAAATGATAAAACAACTTTTCTTTTAATTTTTTTAAGAGAACAAAAATACAGACACGAGCAAAATGATTTTGGGTATCGTCATAAATTTCGGCATCTGTAAATTTTCGGTATATCGCCCAAGCCCATTATTAAGGGAGAAAAAAAATCCAAAGCTACATGCCCTGTGTGAAAAACTGATTGCCCCCTAAACCTAATAACTGTAATTCAGTAACATTGGGTTTTCGAGCATGAACGGCCTCTTTAGGGTCACACCACAGCATCTCAAAAGGATTCAGGTCAGGACTTTGACTAGGTCACTCTAAACTCATTTTGTTTTTACTCAGTTATTCAGAGGTGGACTTGCTGGCGTGTTTTGGATCATTGTCCTGCTGCAGAACCCAAGTTCAATTTAGGTGTGATAAACCAAAGTTATAATATGTTTTAACAAGGGGGCAATCACTTCTTCACACAGGGCCATGAATGTTTGTATGTTTTTCTCCCTTAATAATAAACACCATTATTAACAAATAGCATTTTGTGTTGTTTTGACAACTATTTAAATTGGTTTGATGTTCCGAAACACTTAAGTGTGACAAACATGCAAAAAAACAGGAAATGAGGAAGGGGCAAACACGTGTGTGTGTGTGTGTGTGTGTGTGTGTGTGTGTGTGTGTGTGTGTATATGTAATGTAATGTAATGTAATATATATATATATATATATATATACACAAAATTGACCACTTATTGTCCATGTTAACAGATCTGCTTAGCCTAAAGAGGGACTGTGGTTCATCTGTTTGTGGACTACATTAGATAGTTTGTTGGTCCCCTTTACTTTGATTTCAAAATTCCCTCACCGCATCAGTGTCACCGCATAACTGACAACAAACAATACACTACCCAAATTCTACCTGTTCTGTGTTGCTAATGACCAATAGAGAACACAAAACCAACAGGGGATTAACAAAAACAAGAAAACAGATGGACAACAGTCTGTAATAGTAAAACTACAGTCCATCTACATGGTAAGTGGAGAAAATAGATAGTGGAGCAGGAATGGGGCATGTCCTAAATTTTAATCAATAAAGTAAACTAATAAGTTTAATAAGGAGGTTAACTTGAGCATTTATCCCGTTTTACTGAAATATCATTCTGCCCGTTACGTACTGTACTTCAAAGTAACTACTGTTTGAAGGCACAAACAATACGCGTCGACTATAGGAGTTGGGAGTCTATTTATTCATACTGGTCGTTTCCTTAACTTGCAAACATGGAAGTTATCAAACAAGCCACTGAATTTAAATCCGTTTAGTACACGTTTATATCAATAAAGTAGTAACTATAATAGTTCACATACGTTTAATGACCTTTTTGTGCTACTCTACATATTAAACCACACGACATTAGTGTCACTTACATGCTTAAATACATGCTTCATTTGCTGACATCTTAAATAAAGAAAGCGAGTCACAAGAGTCGGCTCGAAAAATTCGGAACCGACTATAAATCACCAA
The DNA here is from genome assembly GCA_025769995.1 of Xyliphius kryptos. NCBI lineage: Eukaryota > Metazoa > Chordata > Actinopteri > Siluriformes > Aspredinidae > Xyliphius > Xyliphius kryptos. The sequence goes on along the minus strand of JAOUQT010344133.1, from coordinate 6,533 downwards.
GCCCTGAAACCGGTTATTAAATTGCTGTTTGCTACAGTTTTCTATAATACACTAAGAAGATTATATGGTTATCACCAGGGAACACAATAAGTTGTTCAAGTAAATACAGTGTAAATAAAGTCATGTGTAGCTAAATTGCTAACTGCATCGAGGTTAGCAACACTAACCGAATTACGTAAATGTGTAATAATGACGTTACACATAAACCAAACAACGCTATTATTACGTGTTAGATGACAATTCGTTGGTTCTGGAACAAGCATTGTTTTAACTAAAAACTTTAATAAGGACGTCAGTTAAGTTATTCGGTTAGCATCTGTAGCATAGCAGAACTGTTAACACGATGCTAACTGTTTGGTTCGCTTGTATAACCTGGTCCTACCTTAAAAGTCTCGGAACTCTTCGTTTCCAGTCCTCGGTCTTAATTCTCAATGACTGCTGAGCCCGAACAAATAGTGGGATTAATAAACTGCACTCTTTTTTTGTAATATGCCGGTTACGATAACTAACAAGCTGCGGTGTTTTTGTCAGCTTTCCACTCTCGGCTCGTGACGTTGATACGTAAGCCACGCCCACCCCTTGTCTTTGAAAAACAACGCCGCCAATGTACGTTAACGAAAAGTGTCACTTCAAACGTTTGCAAGTATTTAGAATTTTAATTTTAGCATTTACATTTTTTTTTGCATAAATCTACTTTATAAAGTGAATAAAAAATTCAGAATTCTGAGCTAGCTTTGCCTGAGTGGGCTACCCTTAAAAAGAAAAAAAAAGTTTTGACGTTTCTGCCAATAAGAAGAAAAAGTTATAATTATCTCAGAAATTTGCAGTCATACTTCAGACTTTTAATATTAGAATTCTGAGATTTTTTTTTAAAAAAAGATACATTTTGAATAGCAGTGACTCTTAAACTGTGGTAGGCAGAGTAGCACTAGGTGGTACACCTGGTAGGAAGGATATACAAAACATTATTTTTCTTGATGCATTTTATGACCTGCGTTCTGTAATTACTGTTGCCCATTTAGCTACTTTGTCTATAAATTTGGCGACTTTTCAGATCCTCTGGCGCAGGGGTGGGCAAACTTTTTGACTCGCGGGCTACAATGGGATCTAAAATCTGACAGAGGGGCAAGTTGGCTGCTTCGTGGTAAAGTGACGACTTTCATATTCTTTGAAAACTGCAACAGTTTCTCATCATATCAGACATTAATCAGACTTCCATAAAACAAAAACTCAGACTATTCAAATTCAGAATTCTAAGATTTAAAGAATAATGAAGTCAAACTCTGAGATAAATACTATAGGGGGCCCATTTCCAAAAGTATCTCAGAATACTAATTTTTATCTTATAAATTTTGCAAAATTGATCCCTTTTTATTTTTAAATCTCTGATAATTCTTATATTAAATAATTCTGATATTAAAAGTCAGAATTCTAACCAAGGAAGCCAAAAGGCTAAAAGGCCAAACATTTTAAAACACATTTAGTTATCAGTTATTATTATTGACTAATGTATGAACCTAGTAGAGATACCTGGTACATCACACAGGGATCTTGCACAGCAGGTGAAAGGATGGTTCCTTTGTGTGTGTGACAGCAACTGTACAACATTGTGAAGGAAGCCTGATAGCCCACCACACTCATCATAACTGCTCTTTGGGGTTCTGAGTAACAAATAAAGAATTATAGAGAAACAGATGAAGTACAAAATTAAATTGTAGAATTTTCATGGCCATGTCAGTTCCACGTTTTCTTTGGAGGTTTAGGTTCAGAACACTGTAAAGCTGCTTTGGGACAGCGTACTATTGTAAAAGGTCCCATCTTATAAATAATTGAGAAAGTATGTGTGTCTTACATTGATTATCATGTAATACTCACTCTTTAAGACACTGCAGAGGTTTATACAACCACCAAGAAGAGGCACAAAGATGTTTTATGAGCGCTATTTAGGACAGCAGAACATCTTTGCTATCATGATGATGTGAATCAAGGGTTTGTTTTTAGCGTCATGTCCAATGAACCAATCAGCACATCACTTTCAACGTTGTTGATATTTAATTGCACAGTATAACCAATTTCCCCCAAATTAAAGTTTGCAGAGTTTACAGAAGGTTTACATCACATGGGGCAGTTGTAGGCGTGTGGTTAAGGAAATATCCTTGCGACCTAAAGGCACCTGTTTTGATTCCCGGTCCCACCAATTATTATTGATGAAGTGCATTTGGGCAAGGCACCTAAACCCAATTGCTTCCCGGGTGCTGTGTACAGGGCTGCCTACTGCTCTGGCCACGTGTGTATATGTGTGTGTTTCAGTGTACGGATGGATTAAATTCCTCTGTGTGTAAGTACAGACAGGCAAATAGATCCCAAAAAAGGCCAGAGTCGAGCAGTGGCTAGTAAATACATCAACTTTAAATTGAACATAATGTTATTGGCTTTCAAAATGCACAAGCCAATAGACTGAGAATACCTTTTTGTGAAAATATTAAACAACTATGTTGTAAAACTATACGTCAAAAGAAAGGTGAGAACACGTTCAGTTTGTAATTTCTCTTTGCTTTGTCTCACATCAACATGCTTCATCACCATGTGTACTCTACAATCTCTAAAGATTTCACCCAAGTTCTTCAACTTAACTCATGTTTTGAAAATATTCATTTTGTAGAAGACAAAGCTTTTTAATTCGGCGTCATTTCCCCGGAGCCCAGATGACACTTCCCCACCTGGTCTGATAATGAAAGTGACAGGATTACTCTGAAGAGTCATGCAGAATCTCTGATTATAGCGATCCCCTGCACAGGGTGATGTAATTGCACCTTGAACATGCGCCAGTAATCCCTGGATTAGCATCATTAACATGCTCAGAGCGCGGTAAACCTCATTTCCATATCACAGAGTGTTGTTTCAGAAGTGACATTTATGCTGGTTTGTTCAGGAGAATTTGAAAGAGGTAGGAGTCTCCACCTCACGGCTTGATGTAATCTGGCAGCAACTGACTTCTCATTAAAGCATACAAGTCTGGGCTGTTATAGGCTTGTAGCCTTGTGACCTAAACATCCCCGATTCCTGTTTCCACCAAGTACTATGGGTAATGTGCTCTTGGGCAAGGCACCTAACCCCAATTGGACCCTGGGCACTGTTTACAGGGCTGCCCACCACTCCGGGCATGCGTCCCCATTTCACTCAGTGTGTGTATATGTGTGTGTTTCACTGCATGGATGGGCTAAATGTGGAGGACACACTCCTGTGTGTAAGTACAGAATGCAAATTGGATCACTGTATAAATTAATCTTAATCTTAATAGATTAGTCTATTCTCCCCATGCAGCTTTAACAGCTTGCATTTTTACATGGAAGCTTTTTGCAAGATTTACCCTGAATACATTTACTTTTTAGTATGGTCAAACACTGATGACAGATCAGAAGGCCTGGCTTTTAATCTCATTCTTGTTTAAGACAAAGGTATCTTTGTTTAATTGAGGTCTGTGCTCTGTTTGGTTCTAAAGATTTTGCTTGGTTCACTAAGACTATACTATTCTAAATGAAACAAGGGTCTTCCCTAAACCTTTCCCACAAATTAGCATAGTTGACTAAAATGCATGTCTAGGTAGCTACCTTGGGCAACAAAAATGGACAAAACATCTGGATTTAAAAAGTCATGACCCAATACTTTTGTAAATCCTGTGTTCTCATTCATAATAATATATACATTTCATTATTTATTTATTATTAATATTTTCATCATGGATTATTTTGCTCCATCCCATTTCAGGTGCTTGGACATTTACCAGTGCTCAGTACAGCATCTGATTTGATACATCTTGGTACGACAAATATAAAGATGCTCAGAATGAACAGCATGAACCATATGCGGGCACACAGGTGTTTACAATTTGCTCTCTGTCACTGTGGCTTTCCTGCATCTATAAAACACAGAGTGCTGATATAAATGCATGATGAGCTTCTCTACGGGATCAGTTTTCAGTGTAATTGTTTCCTAATAAAGCTCTGATATGTGCCAGATGTGCACACACACAAAACTTCAGCCACAAGTGCGAGATGGACATCATTTGGGGCATGTGCACCATCATACCACCGGCATTACTATATGTACTATATAGTACTATATGTTTATTTTACTGTATTTTTAAGGGCATTGTGGAAATGACATCCCATTAGAGAACAGTCTCACATACAGGTGTCAGAGAGAGAGTGAGAAAGAGAGAGAGAGAGAGAGAGAGCTTTAAGTGATTTAACATAACTATAGGATGAAAATAAATACTTTAGATACAGTTGTGCTTTTTACATACCCTGGCAGAATTTTTGCTTTCTTGGCCTTTTTTTCAGAGAATATGTGTCATGTCAATATTTGCATGTTCTCCCCGTGTCTGCATGGGTTTCCTCCGGGTTCTCCGGTTTCCTTCCACATTCCAAAAACAGGTAAATTGAATGCTCTATGGATCGCTAAATTGAATGCTCTATAGCGATGGATTGGCGCCCTGTCCTGGGAGTATCTGCCCAGCGCCCGAGACGATCTTCCCTGGATGGGCATGGGGATACAAAAAGAAATCTAAGGAATTGATAATCTGAGGAGATCTTAAGCATACAGTTCATGCAAGACAGTCCAGGAACTTGCAGGAACTGGAGGCTATTTGTCAAGAAAAATGCGCAGCTTTAACATCTGAGAATATAAAGAGCCTCATCCACAACTACTTGAAAAAAACTTCAAGCATGGCGTGGGCGTGGTAGATCAGTGGTTAGGGTGTTGGACTATCAATCAGAAGGTTGGGGGTTCAAAACCCAAGTCCACTGAAGTTTCCAATGTGGGTCCTTAAGACCCTTAACCCTCATTGCTCCAGGTTGCTGTAACAACCCTGTGTTCTCACCCCAAAAAAGTTGGTATACTTGTAAGACGCTTTGGATAAAAGCGTCTGCTAAATAACTAAATGTAACTAAATGTCAAGCTGTCATTAATGTTAGAAGGAACAATACACAGTATTAAGAATGGGTGTATGTGAACTTTTGATCAGGGTCATTTGGATGTTTTTGGTTGCCATTATAATAAGGCAAAATGCAGTTATTTGACAATAAATTGCTTTATTCAACCACTAACCATGAGTGGAAAAAAACATTTTTTTATCATTCTTATTTTCTGAAGAAAAAAAAAACAAAACAAAAAAAGCAAAAATTCTGCTGGTGTATCTAAATTTGTATCTAAAACTGTATGTGGACAAAAGTATTGGGACACATCCTTATCCTTGATTTCAATGATATATTTTAGTCACATACAGACAGCAATGGACGGATAGATATATGACTAGAACTTGAAGTCTTAATTATGAATGGAAACAGGTGTGTGTGTGTGTGTGTGTGTGTGTTGTGTGTTAGAGAGAGGGAAAGAGATTGAGAAAGAGAAAGACAGCAGGTTCTCCTGTGCAATAGAGCTCATCAGAAAAGAGCTAACCCGCTGCGCCATAAGCCTCTCAGTCTGCACCAGCAGTCCTCCAACCAGCAGGTAGACAGATAACAAGACTCTACAAGCCAGACGTTTTCCTGACATGTATGTCTGAGCTGGAACCACTGCATTTAGTCCAGCATGATATGTCACTCAAATATGAACCTATGAAATGTTAATCAGTCCTAACCATGGTTCATGGCAGCGTGTGGGTTTGAGGTGTACCACCGTTAACATTCAGGGGGCATGGTGAAGTAGTGGATTACCAAATAGATTGGTCAAGGACCTCAGTGTGGAGACGCATGTTCTCCCTGCGTCTGTTAAGGGTTTTTTTTTGTACAGTCTAAAATCTGCTGGTGAATGAATTTGAGGTGCTTGAATCCTGCCTAAGTGTTAATGTGTATTAATGTTTGTCTTGTCATGACAAACGAATTGGAACAAAAACCTTAATCACAAAATTGAATGCAAACCTAAAGTGGAGAGAGAAAGTAATCAGTGTCTCCATCATAAATTGCTTTAATTTGGATTATTTGAATGAAGTTCATCATTTTATTTGGTCTTCAACCACCAGCCTGTCACATATTGTGTGTATGGTATTACCTCATATTATTAGCTGCACATAAATAAACCATGAAAAGTACCGTGTCTACGAACTGAAAAAAAAAAGCATTACTCCGTGTCATAAACCATTCATTCCAACGTTCTTTCCCAACTTTCATTTATGTGTTGATCTCTTAATGATTAAACTGCTGCAACTCCAACCACAATTGAAGAGAACCCAGTTTCATTCTCACATGACCTTTAAAGTTGATCAGCTGAACAAGTTCTTTTAAATTACAATATATTCCAGTAATTTTGCCCTTAAGATCCCAACTGTACAATTCTTTTTCAGGTTAATTTACCAAGTGCTGGTGACAGTGCAATGACACTGTGGGACATTCATTCAATCATTATCTTCCGCTTATTCCTTCATGAGGGTCGCGGTAGGGTTCCCCATGCCCATCAAGGGTAGAACGTCTCGGGCGCTGGGCAGATACACCCAGGACAGGGCGCCAATCCATCGCTGGGTACACACTCACTCA
>JAOUQT010344124.1:0-12713 GCA_025769995.1 Xyliphius kryptos | reverse complement strand
GGGGGTCTTGCTAAGTGCCTCTCATTTCTACCTGTTGTCTGTTCCATTCGCACAACAGCAAGTGAAATTGATTCACAGTGTTGCTTCCTAACTGGACAGGTTGGTTTCACAGAAGTGTGCGCAGTGTAGTATAGTGTAGTATAAGGCCAATCAATAAAAACTAAACTAGCCAGAAGACATTTTAAACACCAATGTGATTTAATCAATTATTGAAATGCTTATTCTTTTTTGTGCAGGAAGACTGGGTCTGTGTCCAAAACCATATACTGCCGACTAAAGAGTAAACAAAAGCTGTAAGCAAAAATGACCGTCTGAAACTGATGCATGTGTGTGAGATAGGAAGGGGGGTGTAATGTTTAAAGCAGGGTTAAAAAAAAAAGGTTTGATAAGATACCTGCACCTGAATGTGCCACGTTATCAAACGCTGGGAGTAAATACCGAGTCAGGGGCCTTATCTTTCTTTCCTGTGTAACCCGGCCAGCCGTGCACCATGTCGGTGCTGAACATAACTCTGGGTTACTTCATCACCGTGCTGTCAGTGTGTGGCCTTGCCAGGGTCCTGGTGTCCCGCTGTTCTCTACGCTGGAACTTTTTGGCTGAATTCTTAGCCAGCTTTACGCTGGCTGCATGCAGGCTGGAGGTACAAACCATCTCTGAGATTGGTCAGTGGGCCGGGGGCCTAGGACAGGACATTACCCTGACCATGCTCTTCCTCGCTATAGTCACCCACAGAATCATCATGCATGGAGTCAGCGGTAACCCTTCGGTGACTTTGATGGCTTACTTGGGAAAAGAAACAGGGCCGACATCTGCGTCTCTTGGCATAGCAGGTCAGTTTGGAGGAGCAAAGCTCGCCCTGCTTGTCGTGGGCTACTACTGGGCCATGGAGCTGACCGACATGCACATGATCAAGAACATGATGATGTCAGAGTGCAGCACGGCACTGCGTGCGTCCGTCCTGCAGGGGGTCATCACAGAAGCGGTGTGTGCACTGATCTTTCATCTGGCGGAGCTCTGTCTGCGTAGCCGGTCACAGCTGCTGCAGATTCCACTCCTGGGCCTCCTGCTCACTTTACTCTACTATGCAGGTCAGTCAGTATGATGACTCACTTAAACTGCAAACGCTGTCGTGCCTCTGTAGATAATTGACCAAGGACTATCCATAAGATGAGAGAGTTAAACCGGCGCACCGATGCAATGGGCCGTCCGGTTTCACTTATCCACAGTCCCACTGAGAGGTTTTCTAGAGTGGTTCCCAAATTTGGTCCCCCTATTTAAAGATGCCACCTGGAGTCTATATTACAGCAATAAGACACAAGATGATGACATTATTGTGACTAAATGACAGTAAAGAGAACACACTATAACAAAAAAAATCAAGGTTTTATTCATAATTGCGTTTAATTAAAGCAAAATCGTTAATAATCTGCTCCTCCACGACGTAATCTTTTCTGTTTAAAATGAACCGCTGAGTAACAGGATACCAGTTTCTCTAACAATCAAATACTAATACTATTAATCTAACAGCCAAATTACAGAATGCAGTTTCTAAAAAATAAAAAACAGGAAAATAATTGGTATTGCAAATCACCCATTGATGTGCTCAGAGGTGTGTGTTATTGTTAATAATGTCACGGCTTGACAAACGGCTCAGACAATCAGATTTAAGGAACGGAACTAGCCATTTTATAATAGACTCAGCAAATCATCTGAATGAAATAATTCTGGTTGAACTTATTTAACCGAATTTATAGAATTCCTTCTTCTGATTTTCTAATATTAAATTATTCCTTACACCTGATCAGATTTCAATTATTATAAACAGCATTCTATAATTTGGCCACTAGACTGCAGTACTTAATTGTTAGAGAAGCTGGAATCCTGTTATTCAGTGATTGGCGTTTAAAAACAAGACTAGATTACATCGGGGAGGAGCAGATTACTAATGATTTTGCTTTAAATCCACAATTTATGAATAAAACCTTGTTTTTTTTCTTATTAAAGTGTGTTTGTAACATTTTATAATGTAATACGGTGTGAGAGGGCGTAGCATTATGGTAAATAAATCACCAAAAAGAGGTGTTAGCCCCGACGCATAGCGGAGTAGTTACACCTCTGTCCCGTGATTTATTAACAATAATGCTACGCCCTCTCACACCAAATTGCTTTAAAAAAAGTTACAAACACACTATAATACAACTTTTTTTAAAAATGGTCCGATTTGGAAAGTGAAAGCTGACCGCTAAGTTACATGAAATACCAGAATACAAATTACAGAATGCAGTTTATGAAAAACGGAAAATATAGCAGGTATTGATACGAATTTGAGGAAATTTGATGGTTACTGTCAACAACGTCACAGCGAAACAAATGTCTCGCCAATCCACTTTTCTCTCTCTGCAAACAATTTTCCAATTTAATTTTAAACAAATTCTCACCCCATTTAATTCACCACTGCTAAATGGTGGAACAAACTTCCCAATAACATAGTAAGGCGGAGTCACTCAACATTTTCAAAAAAACTTCTAAAAACACACCTCTTCCACAGACACTTGCTAATAAAAAAAAGTAAGTCTGCACACTGTGCCACCATGTGGCTAAATTTAAGATAATAAATAATTAGAGATGTACAGTTTTGCCTTAACTTCCTACCGCCTCATGCTATCAGTATGTCTTATAAAGAAAATCTTTGTAAGTAGGGCATTCCAGCATCATGACACAGGCTCCAGAGACCCCTGAAATTTGAGTTCTGTTGCAACACAAAGCATAAAATATTATTGTATAAAGATGGATTGTTGGTTTTGTGTTTTTCAAGGAAACAACTACACCTCAGCATACGTGAATCCAGCCCTTGCTTACGCTATGACCTTTAGCTGTCCTGGACACAGGTTCTGGGAGTATGCTCTAGTCTACTGGCTCGCACCCATCACAGGTGGGTTGTAACAATCCCTTTTCAAAAAAATAAATTGCATTCAGTAGTTCGAGTAATTACCCAATTCAAATATTAAAGGAAATTGTGTAAGGATTTACAAAACACTAGTCCAAATACTTTTAAGATTTATTTTACTTTATTTAAGAAGTGGAATGAAGTTTACAGGAGTTACAGGAAGTTATAATCATTCAAACCAAATTGGGCACACTTTTGGTTATTTGGAACCCTTTTCGAATTATTGGAACACAAAATTTGTTTTTTGAGCTCATTGACCCTTAAACATATACATAGGTGGAACTATTTATAAGAAAGGGTCAAGGTGGCCATCTTGGGAGGCTCAAACCAACTCTCAAATGGCCTGAAAACAAAGATTGTTCAATATCATGGTCTAGGGGAAAGATACAAAAAGCTATCTCAGAGATTTCGGCTGCCGGTTTCCATTGTGAGGACCATAGACAGAAAATGGAAGAACACAGGTACTATTCAAATAAAGGCTCAAAGTGGAAACCCAAAAAAAAGTAAAATAGGCAGAAGCGAAGAATGGTGAGAACACACCCATGATCAACCCACAGACCAGCTCCAAACACCTGCAACATCATCCTGCTGCAGGTGGTGTCACTGTGCAGCATTCAATTATTCAAAGCACAAGGAGAGGCTGTATGGGAGAGTAATGCAGAAAAAGCCTTTTCAGCGCACATGCCACAGAGTCACTTGAGGTTTCATGTGGAGGCAAAAATATCTTTATTAGTTCCGCAAGTGGTTTACAGACCATATATTTCAGCACTGGAGTCACCCGCCGACCTATTAGCTAATTTATAGTGTTATATGACTCCTAATCACAATGCCTTTGATGGCTTCGCAACCTCTCCAACTGACTTGCTCCATAACCCCCACGATCTCTGCGACCAACTCTGTCCGTAACCCCCACAATCTCTCCCAACGACTCAGTCCTGAACCTCCAACCTCTCACCAACCGACTCGGTCCGTAACCTCCACAATCGCAGATACATTCTGTACATCATCATTGAAATCAGACCTACTAAACAGGCTACTCAGCTGCTGGTCCAAGCCCCATCTAGCTGTTGTATTCAGTACAAGGCACAAACTCTGACCTACAGGACAAGCCCTCCCATAAAACATCTTTTCCACAGGCACTTGCTTTAAGAAAAATAAAGGTGCAGCTAGTTTATCCTTAACTACTGACCCCTGTTGTTCTCTTATTTGTGAGTCACTTGCTTGGGATAAAAGTGCCTGCTAAATGACTAAAAATGTGACTCACAAATTAATCATTTAAATACATATGATTCAGCCAAAAGTATTTAAGCAACAGCAACTATGTTGATCAGAGAATCGGATACAAGCAAACTTATTTAATTTAGCTCTGTAGTCACATCTTCTGCATTTCTGTCTCCTCTGACCTCACGCTGCGCTTTGTACCAGTGATATGAACGGAACCATTTTGTTTCTGAGGGATTACAGTAGTCCTGGCAAATAGTTTTTTTTAAAGGGATTTTAGTAGTTGTGACAACCGGTGTTTTTATCACACACGGCACACAAACAAAGGGAAGTACAACATGCGCACACATATTCTACAGGGTGGCTCATGAAAAACCAGCCTGCCTCACGTGGGGATAAATGAGGCAAGCTGCTTTTTCGTAGGCCATCCTGTATAAGATTAGATAAAATCACTTTTTATGACTATTTACCACGGCACTGTAAATAGTCTATTCCCACCCACAACCCCAATAAAGGATTATTGTTTATATTTTTTCTCTTTAAGGTATGACCCTGGCTCTACTCCTCTACATGGGCAACATACCTCTGCTGTTTACCAAGAACCTGCTTTTCTCAAAGAAGTCCCGCTTCCGTCTGCCAAAGGTTAAACCATCCGAAGAAAAAAAACATCCCTGAGAGTCAGTTGCACGATCATCACACAAGTCAGGCCCAATTTTTTAACCCCCAATCTAAAAATCCTGAAAATGTGTTTCTTAAATAATTGTATTTCTATAGTGGCTCCTATAGATTAGGGGAAGTTGGGTTACACGGGATTCTGTGTAGGGGATCAGATTTGTTCATGCACCATCATTACATGCTACATTAAATAAACATTGAACTTCGTTCCATCCAGCGAAGATTATTTCATTCTTCTTCTCTTAATTGTTCCCACTAGGGGTCGCCACAGCAGGAAGAGCCTCATGTTTGATTCAGTGTATCGTTTCCTTGCGTGTTCTATTCCTGATGCAGTATTTATCCGTTTTTTGGGAGGATTGTCCCCCGGCCCCCAGCCTCTACTGGTGAGAACAATCCAGGACCATCTTTCAGCTTTTCTTTCCTTCAGCCTGGACTATGGAGGAAAACCAGAGACCACCAAAGAAAGCTGGTGCACCACCACCGGGAAACGGACCTGGAATGTTCTTACTGTAAGGTGGAGGCATAGATACAGTGTGAACATTTTCGGTGTTGAGTTTGGAAGTTCAGCGTCAGTCCAAGCAGAACGCCAAAATAAAAGCACAGTGTGTATATAAAACTACATACATTCTGAATAAAATAAAACAATATAAAACGCCCTTTAAACACTTTTATTCTAAACCACTATGAAAATATCCCCTCCATAACCTGCTCACATTTCATCCTTCTCTTGCTGATGACTGTGGCTTTTGTATAGACGTCTACATTATGATATGAACCTGTGAAATAGGGCACTCTGGGAGCTGCTCCAAGGTGTTCACAGAGAAGCTGGAACTGGTGATGTAGCACTCTGCGCTGTGGAGGCATGAGTACCGGGTTTAGCAGACTTATCCCTCTGGGACGCAGCTTTGGCTGATGGATTGGGTTCTATAGGCAGAAATATACAAAATAAGAGGAGGTTATAGGTTAAGAAGCAGCTAATATAAAATTGTAAAATACATGAATACAGCATTCAAGGTATATGTCTTAAAAGACTTTCATTTAACCACGCCCCATGGTGTTCAGAGTTTGTATACATGTCTTACGTGATGTAGATGGTGGAGAACAAGCAGAGAAGTTAAAGCAGATAAACAGAACGTGCAAAATGACAAAAAGTTGTTTTGGGCTGCTGGAGTTCGTTGTACAGTGGCACCCCGTTCACAAATGACCCAAAGATCACAAGTTATCAAAAAAGGGAAGAAAACTGATCAACTTTAAAACAAGTGTGCGCTTAGCACGTTATCTGTAGCGGCAGACGACTAACAACTATGGGATGTAGAAAGCGAGACTCTGTTACATACAGTATTAACCCTCAAACTGCCACCGTTCGGCCGATGGAACTCGCCAAAAATCCCGCTCCTGTCCCATGGCGTTCTCTCTTGCCGTGGCATAGAAAGGCTGCACACGTAATGACCGCCACCAACAATATGGACATGTAAAGAAGTTAATGAGAGGTGTTTCCTACCAAGAGGCCGCTTTCTACCAGTCAGAATTCCCAGTTCTGATGAGAAATTCAGGTTGTGTTTTGCTGCCCTTGGTGGTCTCTTCTGCCTCTGGCTCAAATTTAAATGCTGAATGTCCTTATTAAAGAAAGCACCCCCCACAGTCATTGCATATTCATCCTCTTAATCTATTTAAAAAATATCTTCTGACTGAAAAAACAACCAGTGATGCCACGCGCTAACTTCCTGGAATTTCTGTAGTGACCTCTGGCTTTTCTGTCAGAATGTTTCTTAAATTTTATATTTATACCTATATTTTAAAAGCTAAAATAATGTGAAATCTGCAGGTTGCTCCATTAGGTGGTGCCTAGCCTTTAATCAGTGTTTGAGTTGGGAGACCTTTACCCCATAAGTGAGGTTACACACACAAACACACTTCCCACGATTCATAATGATGATTCAAATGTGCCTTACCTGTCTGAGGCTGGTTCTCCAACTGCGCCTCGGGACGGTCCACCCACAGCACATGTTTCGGATTGTTGAGGAAGCGTTTAGTTTGGTTGCAGCTGAGACATCGTACTACAGTAACACGCTGCCGCCGAGCTCCGCACTCTGCCACCACACACCAGAAATACAGATGTAAAGTCCATCCTGATTTCTACAGCATCTACTTCATTTAATTGGCTCCACCCACCATACACATGGGCTTTATAGTTCAGTTGTTTCTCTACGTACTGTTACTTCCCTTTGGCTTGTTCTCTAATGATCAGAACTATGGAAAGAGCAGGTATAATCAGGGTGGTGAATGATTCTTAGTACTGTTGTCACACTGACATGGTGGTGCAGGTGTGTTGGTGCATTAAGTGTGTGTGTGCATGTTGGTATTTTAAGTGTGTGTGTGTGTGTGTGTGTGTAAGTTGGTGTGTAAATATATACTACAAATATACAGTGGAACCTGTTCGTGTTGCTAACCCTGAAAACACAACAAGGAAATGATATATACACTATTTGATGTTCTTTTGTAAAAATGCTTATAAAAGTTAAATATAAATAGTAAATAAACAGTCAACATTTAACAGAACGCCGTTCAAATTTCCCACCATCTTAACCTCTTTGATCCAAATTAACATCAAGAACGTTCCCACATCTGCAATTTCTGGTTTGTAAGCGCATTTACACCATTCGCTACATTAGCTCCCTTTCTTGAGTCAGTGTCCCTGCGATACTAAGAATCACCCTCCAACCTTATAACACCTGCTCTGTCCATGGTCCTGATCTTCAGAAAGGGAGAAGTTAATAAATTGGGGGTAAGTGCACAGCGTCAGCAGCAAACCAAACAGCTGGAGCTATTAATAAACATATATACAGATTAAGTCATAAATAAAGTTCGTACTTCTCTGTCTGACGGTGGCCGTGACCCCTGGGAGCAGCAGGGAGCAGCATTTCTTACACATGGTCCTTTTCACAGAAGGGTCTCTACAAAGGACAGGTTTAATTTTAACATCGGGTTCCAAGAAACCAGACCAACAAGCATGAAAGCATGAAACCCATTACCCCCCAGCCGAACGATTCCGAATCAGGGTTTAAAACCTCAACCGCTCACTCCCCCAAAACACACACACACACACACACACACACACACACACACACACACACACACACACAATGAAGCTGAAGAAAATAAACCTTGTGAGGACACAAACTCCAGAAGAAAGAAACTTCTAGAGGGGCTTAACTTAAGAGTGTTGGTGAAAATTGGCTGTTCTTTTAGATGAGCATTTGTGAGGACCTGGCTCACAAGCTTAGTGCTATAGTTCTAGGGGTTTAAGTGGGGTCAGTCAAGTCCAAAGCAAAAATTTCAAACGAAATTTTCATATTTAGTGATTTTTGTAGGTCACTTGAGATTATCCTGCGGTTGTTGATTGACATTACAGTAAGATGACAGTCATCCCGGTTAGTGGAGTATACTTTTCGCCCTCTGCCTTTGTGATCAACAGGAAGATGGATAGTCACAAGCCATCAAACAAAGCTGAACTGCTTGAATATTTGCGCCAAGAGTGGCATAAGGTCACTGAAAAGCAGTGTCGCTTGGCGTATAGCGATTGGCGCTTGGTGTATGGCAATTGGCGCACGGGTAGAGTGGAGGGGAGGATGCAAGATGCTTGGTATATAACGATTGGCGCACGGGTAGCGTGGAGAGGAGTATGCCGGGCGCTATAGCAATTGAAGCACACGTAGAGTAGAGGGGAGGACGCAAGGTGCATAACAATTGGCACACACGTAGAGTAGAAGGGAAGACGCGAGCTGCTTGGCGTATATTTGTTGGTGCTCCAGTAGAGTGGAGGGAAAGACGCGGGATGCTTGGCGTATAGCAATTGGCGCACAGGTAGAGTGAAGGGAAAGACGCGAGTCGTAGGCATATAGGGACTGGCTCAAGGGTAGAGTGGAAGGGATGACGCGAGGTGCTTGGCATATAGAGGTTGGCGCACGGGTAGAGTGAACCCAAATGGCATTGCGAAGCGCGTGTCAAATCGCTCAATATGCAAAACAAGTAGAAGGCAGTGTGAGCGGTAATACAACAGAACTTATACGGCCAGTTTTACCTCAGTACAAGCTAGTAGCGTTATATTACCATTCAACTTCGATTGTATTTGCATTTAAGTGTTTGTCTGTAATGTAATATTATATAAGTTATTTATTTTATTTTAACTGAGGGACTGATGCTGAATGTTTTCATGAAGTTGTAGAATTTTTGAGTTTTCTATTTTTCAATAAATGATTAGTTAGAAATTTGACGTATGGATTCATTTGCACGCAACATTCTGATAGAATGGAAAAGTCCGTTTTTTTTTTTTTTTGATTATTATCGAAGATCACGTTCTGCTGAATTATTTATTTTATACCTAACACATGGGGGTTGACTGAAAAACCGAGGACAAATTTGCGAAAGTAGGTTTATGTTAATTTCCAAATATCAAAAAAGACATAACTTATTGGAGGTTCAATTTGCAAAGTTGTTTGTTTGGGTAGTCTGGGCAAAATTTGGGGGTTTAATTTAAAAGGCTAAACATATTTTGCCACACAATAAAGCCGATTTATTGGCCAATTGATGTGATTTTTGTTATCAGAAAAGATGCACACCAGCTGTTCCATCGGGTTACGGTCAGGACTCTGTCTGCCATGTCTTTATGGACCTTGCTTTGTGCACTAGTGTAAAGTCATGTTGGAAGAGGGAGGGGCCAGCTCCAGACTGTTCCCCCAAAGTTGCCTGATGGCGCGCGATTCGGCACTCCTGAGAACACGGCACCACTGCTCTAGAGTCCAGTGGCTGCACACTTTTCACCACTCCATCCAAGGCTTTGCATTGCACTTGGTGATGTATGGCTTGGATGTAGCTGTTCTTGAGCTAATCTGAAGGTCACATGAAGTTTGGAGTTCAGTAGTGCTCGACTCGCTCTATGCATCTTCTGACCCACTTCATCAGTTTCCATGGCTTACCACTTGGTGGCTGAGTTTCTACCATTCCCAAACACTTCCATTTTATAATACTATAATCCATTTTCTCACACTTGACTGTGGAATATTTAGAAGCGAGGAAATTTCACGACTGGATTTGTCGCACAGGTGGCATCCTATTACAGTTCTATGCTGGCTTTCACTAATCTCCTTAGAGCAAGCCATTCTTCCACAAATGTTAAATCAGTCTACATTCCATGCTGCTTAATTTTATACACCTGTGGCCATGGAAGGGATTGCAACACCTGCTTATAATCATTTGGATGGGTGAGCAAATACTTTTGGCATCTAAATATGATAAAAGGTGGTGACCTTACTGGTTGGACTTGCCGTCTTGGTTGCCAAAAATATGAAAACTCTTTATAATAAGAAGAAAGGGGTTTTTAAGCAGTTTTCAAGTCACTTTGAGACTGCAATTTAACCTGCTTGGTCGAAGCCACTAAAGCACGTGTTACTGCCATTTTAATACACAATTCTCTTCTAAACCATCTATAAATCTTATGTTTTTGATATTGGCTGTAAAAAAAAATTATATACTAACGCCTGTGTGAACTTACTGTCTCAGAACAAGGCGTTTAGCGATGGTCTTCTGAGTAAAGCAGTAAAATCGAGCCAGTTCAACATTCTCCGGGTTTTGAGCCAGAACACAATGAGCTGCCTAAAACACACAATTAAATAAATGTTAAAACATTTTTTTTAATTCGAAATGATAAAGTCTGTGAACAAACATTCACCTGATAGAGAAAGTTCAGCCTTTGGAAAGCTTCTTTATCTTTAATGTTTCCCGCCATGATTTATTGACACCTCCAGCATTAGATATCGATATAATCTATATTTATGAGGGGATAACACGTCGTTTTACAATTATATTTCAAAAAAAACAAAAGCAAATAAAACATGCAACTTTGCTAGCAGCGGAACTGTAAGTTGATTCTACGGCGGTGTTGCAAACCAAAACCACATTAGATCGCCATCTGGTGGTAGAAATTATTTTCTCCCGCGACATTTCCATTCACTGTGAATTGGAATGGTTATTTCATCAGACCACAATAGCACTTGGCACCTTACTAACGAACTGAAAGGCCGCTGCTCTCTGCTGGTTTATAAGCATTTTTAGAGGTAATTCCTCAATAGCTAAAATACATAAACACAGCATAAGAACAGCGCCCTTATTCATCCTATTCCATTAGTAAATTTACTCGGCAAAGTAAATTTAGCATGTTTTTAAATTTAATATCTTAGGCCGCTAAAATAATGTAAAATATTTAGGGTGCTCCAACAGGTGTCGCTTTAAGGTTTATGGCCATAATAGTGTTTTGAAGTGAAGTGGATGAATCGGATCAAAAATGTTAATTAAAGCACATAAGCGACAGCAACATTAAGGTATTGTGATTAGATATACTGTATAAACGACACATGAAATCAATATGGGAATTTAAAAAGAACTGTTGCATTGGCCGGGAATCGAACCCGGGCCTCCCGCGTGGCAGGCGAGAATTCTACCACTGAACCACCAATGCTTAAAGTTTTGACGATTCCGTACGAGTTTGTATCTCAGTTCCTGCACAGATCCAAACGCTGCATTCCGATAAAAACATTTACATATTATAACTCCTACGTCGTTAGGAGTCGTTAATTTTAAAAAGTTTAAACGCAACGAAACAAAACCCCCAAACAAGTGTCACTCAGTTCCATAAGTTGGTACATTGCTTGATAATGGTTACTAACTCCTCGTTAGTATAGTGGTAAGTATCCCCGCCTGTCACGCGGGAGACCGGGGTTCGATTCCCCGACGGGGAGAAAAACATTTTGAGCAAGGGCTCAATTTTGATACTAATTTGCATGTACGCTCTATGTTTAAGATTTTCAAATTTTCCTAATAAGTAAGTCCAAACCAGAACGTACGCATGAGCGTCATCTCTGTTTATTTGGTCCAACTCTATGAGAAACATCTCCATAACATCCATCTTAATATGCTTAATTGCATATATTTTATTTTCTAACTAGGGCTGCAGCTATACATTTCTCAATTTAGCTGAAGTAATGTTTTAAAGGTTAAGTAACTGTTATGCTCAAAGTTTTTTTTTTTTTACATTTATATTGTGCTGGAATTTGTCCAAACGAGTAGGTCCCAGAGGGTGAGGTAGCTTAGTGTTTTGGGTGTTGGGCTAGCAATCCAAAGGTTGTGGGTTCCAATCCCAGGACCACTGAAGTTACCAATGTAGGTTCTTGAGCAAGACCCTTAACCCCCACTGCTTCAGGGATTCTATATATACCTCTGTGTTCTGACCCCAAATATTAAGAGGGATACTTGTTAGTCACTTTGGGTAAAAGCATCCACCAAATGTTTCAGGTAAAAACCAAAAGGTATCAACAAAGAGGTCCAAACCAATATTTTTCACCTTCCTACATTTAATGGTTTGTTTGATATCACCATCAAACACAAGACCCTTCCAGGGTCACGTTCCAAAGTCAGGATCTGATTACCTACCATGTTCGTGGAAAAACTCATCATCTTTGTGAGTACCTGCAAAGCTGAAACTCCTTTATCACATTCTTGGAAAGCCCACTAATAAATATCCCGTAAGAAAGCAACCGTGTGGACACCAAAGTCACAACAAACACTATAATTATTCCACATATTCATTATCTTCCGCTTATTCCTTTATGAGGGTCGCAGGGCGGGGGGGTTGGGTCCCCATGCCCATGCAGGGGAGAACATCTCGGGCGCTGGGCAGATACACCCAGGACAGGGCGCCAATCTCACACAGTCACACACACAGGGAATAATAATTACTTACACATACACACACTATACAGGGCAATTTAGAGCATTCAGTTTACCTTCATGTTTTTGGAATGTGGGAGGAAACCGG
>JAOUQT010344113.1:0-12713 GCA_025769995.1 Xyliphius kryptos | reverse complement strand
TTTGGAATGTGGGAGGAAACCGGAGAACCCGGAGGAAACCCACACAGACACGGGGAGAACATGGAAACTCCACCCAGTTTGGGATTCAAACCGGGAATCCCCAGCGCTGAAAGGCGAATGTGCTAACTACTAAGCCACCGTGTTGGGAAATATATAAACATATATGTATATATAAAATGAAGGAAAAGAAAATCAGAATACTTTATTAATACCTGAGGGGAAATTGCAGATGTTAGTTGCTTCGACTGCATAAATAAAAAAAGAAATTACTAATGTGGTTCCTTGAGCGAGACCCTCAATCCTCATACAGACCTCAGGGTTTGTAACAACCCTGTGATCTGACCCCAATCAATTTGGGATACTTGTAAGTTGCTTGTAGGCGTCAGCTAAATGTTATGTAATGGTATCATTAATTATATTGGTATTTTAGAAAGGCATACAGTGGCATCAATTCTTTTATGGAAACTTCATGTCCGTTTAAACAGGACAATGCCAGATTGGCTACAGGTACTGGAAGATCATTTTACTTAATTCATGTACATTTGTGTTTATTTTTCCTTTTTTTTTTAAATTGATTGTTTGCAGTATTGGTATTTCGGAAATGCATACAATGCCTTTAAGAACATGTCTTCTGTGGTAACTTCATGCCTATTTAACCAGAACAATACAAGACAGGAACTACAGCATGGAGTGCGTGGGTTTGACCTATGTTTAATCCTTAGCATAATTAAGTGTTTTTAATAATCAAGTAAATTACAAGAAATATTTGTATATAATTATATTTGCATTGTACAATTGAATAACCCACTAGACCACCTTATAGGCTGGCTGGCATTAACAAATAAGTGAGACCTACTTTAAAATATCTACTTTTGTTTCTGCATGGGGTCATGAATTTCGATTAGATAGATAGACTATTTCAATTTATTTTGGATATCCCAGTAGAAAGTAAGACCATGATTGTAGAGTATGAAATAGTGGGTACATAATAAAGCAATAAGCCATTAGAGGGCATTATTGTTACTTAATAAAGAGAATGTGGTGGTGTTAGGCATGATGTGTGGCAGAGTATAGTTGCACTTCTTTCTTGTGATTTATTCACAATAATACACAACTTTTTGTGTCTTATTGCTTTTATAAAATGGTTACGAACACACTATAATAAAAAAACAAGGTTTGATTCATAAATATGGATATTAAAAGCTTTTGAGTTTTTGAAATGAGGATCACTGAGTAACAGGATTCCAGGCAAATAATGTGTTGTATGTCCCACATTGATACAAATATGAAGCTGTCAGAGCTGTGCATTACTGTCTAATGTCACGGCCCGACAAACGGCTCAGCCAATTACATTTTGACTGTTTAAGTTGCTTTTGTTCCGATACTTAAAATGACTTTATAAGTTGCAACAGTATAAGCAACAACCATGATTAGTTCTTCATGCAAATATGAAATACAATCAGATTCTGTTTCAGGCCTGTTTGGCATTTGCTTTACTTACACTTCATTTGATTGACCAGCCTGTATAAGAGCCCTTTTTCACAGACTGTTCTAAAGCCACTGGCAATAACAGTGATTTATCTGCTGCTGCGTTCAACTCGGCAGAGTGTAAAAAAGCAGATGGGCTCTGCTAATGCATTCATCCTCCGTCCTCCAAAGCTGTCTTTATTTGAGATCAATAATAAAAATTCAGAATTTGATTATATGATTTGAGTATCCGAGCCAAGGCTAGTCTAGACCACCACCTGACCAAGTGATTTAAGCAGAATGAAAGTAGAAAGTAGTCTGACGTTCTACTTTTGGCAGCGATGGCACGGTGGTTAAGTCATTGGGGTGTCCATCAGAAAGCTGGGGGCCTGAATTCAGGGTTTATTGGCTGTGTGCGCTCCTTCGATCATAGCTTTTAACTTGTAAGTGCAAAGAAAGCATTTTGTCCTACTTCGCTCTGTTACATAATACAAATTAAAGGAAACATTTTAATATAGGATTGATATTACAACCATGAATTTGGCCAGTAATTAATTACTATGTAGGCAAAAAGTATTGGGACACATTCATACTATACACACAGGAGTTTGACTTTCTAAGGACAATTTAAGGTGTTATCAACTTTGTAGTTTTTATAGCTTTAAGTCTTCTGGAAAAAACAAGAAATCTTTACAAGTCAGAAAATCTTTAAAAAGTGTAGGAAATATTATTTTTGACTTAAAATATGCCTTTATAAGATATAATGTTTGTCCCACCAGTAAAGTGACAGTAAGTGGTATAGTTGATGACATCCATCCATTCAGTAATGGAAATAAAAAATCAGTATATACAAAAATAAAATTCTTGATTAGACTTTATTAGATTTCTAAATAAGATAAATTATCTGGTTTTTTGAAACCTTTTATTGTTTTAAGAAATCTCATAAACATATCATTTTCTTGATTTATGTTAACTTTTCTTCTTTTTTGACATAGATTTTTTGCAGTCAACATTTGTTTTTACCGGCTTTTGGAATGTGTCTGGGATTTTTTGATCGTTTATCCACAAGTTAGTTGTAAGGTTATATGATGTTGAATGATATGTACCGGTTTGCAATCTTTCTGTCTAGTTTATCTTAAGGGTGTTTAATAGGGCTGAGATCAGGAAATTTTGCTGGCCATTTAGGTGTTTTCTTGCTGAACGCACTCAGTCATGCTTTTGTGGCTGTTGCTGTGTGCTGTGGCGCAGTCATACATTTACAATTGGTCATTTAGCAGATGCTTTTATCCAAAGCGATTTACATATGAGAGAACAACACAAGTCAGTAGTTAAGGAGAAACCAGCTACACTGTAGTGTGCTGAAACCTGAGCATTACCAGATCTGGCTGCCCCCTGTTTTATAGCAAATGCCTGTGATCATGCTAGAACAGTACCTCAATTGTTAAGGTACTAGCCAAATACTCGTGCTGCGCTACGGGGTAGAACGCAATAACAATATGAAAGATGAAAGGCAGTTGTTTTTTTAAATGAGTAATGGCTTTGGATTTTATATATTTCAAATGAACATATTACTATAGAGTGAGGTTTGTGGCAGTTTAAATTCTAAAATCAATATATGGTATAAATATAGTGACTGCGGTGTCCATGCGGTTGCTTTCCTAAGTGAATTTCATCAGTAGGTTTTCCAATGACATGGTAAAAAAAGACTGTGTCAAGTTTCAGCTTTGTAGGTATTCGGAAAGACCCCGATCCATTCGAGGAGTTGTGTCCAATGGCGATACCGTACAAATAATTAAATGTAGAAAGAAACTACAGAGAAAATAATAAGATCTCCTTTTTGAGTTATTGTTACCGTTGGTACAAAGAATTCCCAAATTAGAAATAAATGGTGCTGATTTGTTTACTGGGCTTTAATGAATGTGAACATCTCTTAAATGAGGCTGTCGAAAGTGTGTGATGAGAGAGGTGTTTGTTCATAGACATATTATGGAGAGAACTGTTGCTAATTGAAGGACTGTCAAGGCAAGTTTAGGTTGTGAAGTATGTGGATGTGTGTGATTCAAAAAGTCAGAGACTTGGATTAGTTTTTTGTCTGTGAAATTGAGGTAGAAAAGACAAAAGATCACTGTAGCTCTTTTTCTTCTTTCCCACGCTGCTGCTGGAGAGGAAGCAATGGGATCAGTGCAGCTGTGAGTCCAGCTGTTGCCACAGTATGCGGTATAATGTTTGAGTGTGCAGAAGTGGGAACCTGAGTGTAGGACAGCTTGTTTTCACCATCACCACAGAACAACTGAAGCAGTGGAAAAGCATACTCTGATGAACTTTGAGTATTGAATGTGCCATTTTCCTCCCATTGCAGTCTCCCCTTATTTAGACCCCATCACACAGCAGCTCAGAATCAGCGTCGTCAGTATTTATTTTTTTTTTTTCATCTTCCAGCTTTGTCACCATGCTGACAACACTCAGCATGAAACATAGAATGAGAAATAGATCAAATGAGCTCAGGGACTCCAAGTGCCACTCTAAACAAATCCCCACATTTTCTGGGATCTCAGATATAACAGTTGAAATAAAATCTTTTTACTGTGAAATCCTCACTTAACTGTGCCATTTGCTTCTAAACACTTATTAAAAATGAATTACTTCATTCATTTATTCATCCATTATCTTCCGCTTACTTCTCTACGACGGTTGCGGGGTGGGGGGGGGGGGTCCAAATGCCCATCCAGGGGAGAAGGCAAATACAAAGTCTCAGGAGCTAGACAAATACACCCAGGACAGGGTGCCAATCTATTGCTGGGCACACACCTACACACACACACACACACACACACACACACACACAGTGTCTATTAGGGCAATTCAGAGCAGACAGTTTACCTTGAATCCTTGATTTTGGAATGTGGAAGAAAACCGGAGAAACTGGAGGAAACCCACAGATTGGGATTCGAACCGGAATCCCCAGTGCTCAGATGCAAATGTGCTAACCACTAACCCATCGTGCCAGATTATTTTAAAAACTGCTTTACAGTTTCACAATGGTTATTTTGTTTAGTTTTCCTGACTTTTTACCTATTGGTAAATGTTTTATCCTTAATGATTTTAAATGCAAGACATAACATTTGTATTGTTGCAGTCAGTACAAGTCATCCTATCAAATTGTTACTTGAACTTGACATTCAAGGCTAGAGGGTTCATCTCTCTAGCACCAAATGTTATTTCTCAGAACACTGTAGTTTGTAGATCTTTGTAGCTTGAGAATGAACATCACAGATGTCAAGTTACAATTTAATAAGTATCAATTAGGCTAAGCTTTGTCTTTTTGGCGCCGTATTTTCTGAGTCCTTCTGAAAGTAAGAGTGGTTTAAATGAAGTAGGATGTTGGGTGCTGCTTGGGCTTTGTATCTCCTGTGCTTTAGGCAGTTCCCCCATTGAGAACCTGGGGAAGAAAATCCCGCCCCTCCACACCCCAGTCTCACGTCTCGCCACGTTTGGTACGGCAGCATCAGGTCTGGATTAGTCACCACACTTTTTGACTTTCATTCCATTCATTCATTTTGTGTGTGGTGCACACTGTATTTGAGGTGAACATCAAACAACTTTTCAAACCATTACTTGTCTCTTTTGAGTTTCTGTGACATGTGGATTGGTCCAGCCTGACCCCGTTTACCAGCATGCCATGCCTCATGAAATCTTATGTGTTTGGGATCTTACTTTAAAAACAGCAGTGTGTATTTTCTGGTTGTTGCCATGAAGTTTTTTACTTTAAATTTAAGAAAAAAACAATCAGACGCATTTTAACAGTAAATCCCATTCAAACTATTCAGCTGCCATAATAAATTTAAATAATTGATTTATTATATATACTGTAGTATTAAACATAGTGCATATGTGTTTGTGTTGACCAACATTTAATACCAGGTTTTTCCTGATTTTGCTGCACAATCACTGCTACTAGTCAACAAATTCCAGGATGTCCTGCTGTTTGGCATTATTGCAACTCTCCGCTAAAAATAAAAATGTTTTAATAGTAAACCTTATAATTAACTAAAAACAGATTATCATTTAGACCAAAATGGGCTTAAACTTTTTCTTTAATGAATAAACCATCCTCATCATCACGTTACCTGTAATATTTGATTTTACAGTGATACTTTGTTTTTTTATTTTTATGACCAAAATGCAAGTAATAATACAAAGCCCGACATTTCCCTCCCAGCATTTTTGCCTTGTGTTTTCATAAACCTATTTATCACAATATAAGCAGGGAAATCACTGTGTGTCAGCACCAGCACTGAGAATGTACAAGCTTTTACAACTCGTGCTGTACAAGTAACAAAGCTGTCTGCCTCAGTTCTTATTCCCTGATGCGTCTGTCCTCAAAATGCAATGTGTGAGGGAGCTTCAATGCGTGGGTTCACATCAGCATACTGAACAAAATCTACCATGACTCTAATCACATATTTACATATTTTTTAGACTAGTTGATAATATTGTGGATGGTGTCTCCACTGCGTTGTTCCGAATTTCTCTGTAGATCTGAATTAGTACTGCCTTAAACATGGACACAATGTTCTGTTAACTAATCTCTGTTGTATAGATTAGCACAGCAGCACAGTGAAGACTAAATTATGTAAATATTCATGACAGTAAAAGACATTTTAAGGGGAAGTCAAAGTGTTTTTTCAGAGTTTTAATGATGCTACATATAGGCACTCCATAAAAATGTACATGCAGCTAAATATTCAACATCACTACGCATATTTACACTTACCACAACTGACACCTGCCCAGCGGTGGGTTTGGCACCCTGTGCTGCCCAGCATCCGAAACCTCCTGACCCTAGTAGAGGACTAATTAGAATATTTATTTCGCCAAGACGTACAAGGATTTTTTCTTGGTGCAGGTGCTAGATATAAATATATACATATTCATTCATTCATTCATTATCTTCTACTTATTCCTTTACTAGGGTCACGGTAGGGTTCCCATGCCCATCCAGGGGAAAACATCTTGGGCACTGGGCAGATACACCCAGGACAGGGCTCCAATCCATTGCTGGGCACACTCACACACACGTCCACACACACAAATTTAGGGCAATTTAGAGCATTTAGTTTACCTGAAATCTATGTTTTTGGACTGTGGGAGGAAACCGGAGACCCTGGAGAAAACCCACGTGGAGAACATGGAAACTCCACCCAGATCGGGACTTGAACCGGGAATCCTCAGTGCTCAGAGGCGAATGTGCTAACCACTAAGCCACCTTTTCGCCCCATAAATATATATATACACACTTCAACAATAAAGTAAATTAATTATGAAAGGTATGAGTAATAAGAAAAGAAAATATAATTTATAGACAGAGAATTATAAACAGTAAATATAGCAGTGGCAGTGGGGTGAATGAGGGGGGTTTGAATGGAGGAATGTGGGAATAGTCCTTATTAATTAAACGGATAGCCTGTGGAAAAAAGCTGCGGAGGTGCCGATTAGTTGGAGACTTTAAAGATCTCACTCTTGGTCTTTGCTGAGATGAGAGCCTTTGGAAAAAAAGGAGTTTTCAGGGTGCGAGGAATCAGTTATGATCTTTCCTGTCCTTTTCCTCAGTCTTGAAGAGTATACTTTGTCCAGAGTGGGGAGGTAGCAGCTGATGATTTAAGTGGTAGATAACGGATGGATGAATAAATAATTGACACAATTAGCACTGCCCCCACTGTACACTACAATTTAGTATAGTGGTGTGACATAATGTTATTAAGTAGTCTGAATTCTGTTATGTGCGGATCTATCCTTTTGGGAATAGTGTTAAGTCTTCCAGACCCTGAAGGGGTGCTGTTTGATTTCCAGCTGTTGTTCATATATTCATGTGTACATTTTTATAGTGCATCCACATTAAGAGAACCTTCTTACTTAAGAAAAATAACTTAGTACAACTGAGTACAATAAAACCTCATTTTAAGTCGCCTGTCAATCATAGAGTCTCACCTGGAAATAATGGGCACATGGTGAGTATCTTGTTATTTTCAGGTGCCTTCTACATCCTTCAGCTCTGTTTTGCTGTGGGCTTAACTCCTGTATTGCAGCATCGGAGGCACTGACATTGTATTTGACCTCTTGGCTGCAGACACACGTTTTGCTACAGAGCTGTGTCTATGCAGATTTAAGTGCCTCCACTGAATACCAAGATTCTACAGACCTTTAGTCATGTCAGATAAAAAATCAAAATAGCAAGTCAGAGTGGACAGTCTGCACAGAAACAAGTGATTTACTAACAAATATCAAAGAGCACTACAGCCTATATCAGATAATTTAAGAGGCTTTTATTTTAGAACTCTGGAAAGCCTTTAGCTATTATTAGGAATCATTCATTCAGATTAGCCAACCGTTCTTGGAGAAGGAAGCGCCTTTGTTAAGGGTCGTATTAAATGATTTCCTGTATCCAATAAATAGATCATTTTTGTGACTTATACATAACATATTTATGTAATGCTAATTAATATGTATTGCCAACTTGATGTAAAAATATTTTTTAGAGGCAGTTGCAGATCTCTAGTTTGCTTTATTAAAGCTTTTACTTTTTTTTTATTCCACTTAAGTCACTTTAAGCATTTCCAGTTTGCTTTATTAAAGCTTTTACTTCTTTTTTTATTCCACTTAAGTCACTTTAAGCAGTTCCAGTTTGCTTTATTAAAGCTTTTACTTCTTTTTTATTCCACTTAAGTCACTTTAGGCATTTTCACTGCATCTCTGTCAATGCACTCCTTTCCTGTCCATGAAAGTCTGTTGTTGCAAGTACAGAATCCCCATTCCAGCCTTCCACTTATTGGAAATGTCTGAGATGCTTAGCCAGGCTGGTAAAATCACTCAACATCTTTCATAATGCAATGTGAGTGAAAAAATATTTGTAAATTAAAATGAAGTTCTACTGTCTGGTAGTCAAGTCCAATTCATATTCTGCTGTCAGCTTTGGCTGTACAATGTAATCTTATACTTAGATTTAATTCTGTATATTTATTTAGCACCTTTTATTGGTACTATCGCATTACTTGTGCTGTGCTAAGGTGGAGAACTTGATCCATCCATTATTTTCCACTTATTCCTCCACTAGGGTCGCGGTGGGGTTTCCCATGCCCATCCAGGGGAGAAAATCTCGGGCGCTGGGCAGATACACCCAAAACAGGGTGCCAATCCATCGCTGGGCAGACACTCACTCACTCACATATCAACACACACTATACAGGGCAACTTGGAGCATTAAAATTTAGCTGGAAATGTTTTAAGACTGTGGGAGGAAATCGGACAACCTGGAGAAAACCCATGCGGACACGGGGAGAACATGGAAACTCCACCCAGATTGGGACTTGAATCGGGAATCCCAGCACTGAGAGTCGAACGTGTTAACCACTAACCCACCGTGCCACCCAGAGTACTTGATAAGTAACTTGATAGTATAAGTTTTTGTATTTGAATTAGTGATGGCTTTGGATATGTATATATGTATATTTAAAATTAGCATACTATGATAGAGTAGTGGGCGTTTGTGGGAATTTAAATTCTTAATATGTGGAATGGATATAATGTGAGTTGTGACTACAATGTCCATGCGGTTACCTTCTAATGTGAATTATTTTAGTGTGTTTTACAAGGATATGATAAGGACTAACTGAGAAGGGGTCTTGGGTTTGATGGCAATATCAAACGAACCAGCGGATGTAGGAAGGTGACAAGTATTTAGTTTTTACAGGGACATGATAGAGACTTACGATACCAAATGTAGGAACTTGGGGAGTGGGAGAATTATTGAGTAAGTGAATCAGTGCGGGCTTTTGCATTTATAGGTGTGGATAGTTGTCGCAAATTAGCTTTATGGAAATCCAAGACATCAACAAAAAGTTTTTAAAAAAATACGTTAATTATGCTCAGAAATTCTGGATCAACAGTTTCAATAACCTGCTGTTGCTCAGCCCTTCCACCATTTTACCCTTTTTACATTACCAAAGTGACCTCCTGGTAACCCGATTTTTCTGGGCTTTCTCAACAGCTTAAGTCACATTGGCAGGTCACATTCAGACACTCTTTTAGGTTAATTCACCACATTTGAAAAGTGGGAGGAAATTATTTTCTAATCTTTCCAAACCATGATAAACATCTTTGAAAATGAAGTGAATGAAGATATTACATTATATTAACTTTGTATAATGTCATCATGCTTAGGTTTATAAGAATGACTTTTAAGGTTAGGATAAGATAATAGTTAATAAGGAATTTTATAGTCTTTGCATATTGTTCTACAATGCATGAAAATAGGATTTTGTGTGTGTGTGTGTGTGTGTGTGTGTGTGTGTGTGTGTGTGTGTGTGTGTGTGTGTGTGTGTGTGTGTGTGTGTGTGAGAGTGTGAGAGTGTGAGAGAGAGAGACTTTGACTTTTAAATGACTTTTATTTTTTCAAGACATCCCTTTTTTTCAAATACAGAAATATTTACTATATCAGATATATTTAAATGTCTTACAGTCATATAAAAATTAAGTTGATATAGAAACCATAAATAAAAACAATTAATTATTCATATTAAAATGAGAATAAAATTTCACGCTGGGCATTTGAAAATGTAAAATGAGTTCTCCGTCATTCACACAACATAAAACAATATTTTGCTCCTAATAGTTAAGAAACTCCTCAAGTCTGTTGGTTATTTAAAAAGGAGAGAGAGAGAGACCTTACATTGCCCCTGGCCCGTGTGATGAAAGGGTAACTACTCTGTCCTGTTCCGTGTCCTTTGCCCTTTCCCCTCACTGCACTGAAGCTGCAGGAAGACAAATCGCCACCATGTTTTTTATGGAAGCTCTGACATGGACACATTGGCCAAATATGTCAACACAGCTCTTGTCGCACATACACCCTACATTCAAAGAAAAAACAGCCACATAGGCAGATTTTTGATTGATCTTGCATTCGAATTTTCTTATTTTTGTACAAACTTAAGCTCAATTATGTTTCACCAAAGATTCTGTTTAAAATAGAAAAGTTTTGCTTAATTATTTCTTTTTATATTAAATAGTTTATTATTATTCTCTTCTCACAGATAAGTTGATTATTTATAATTTTCTAAGCAGTTGATACCTTCACTCTAATCAAAATGCAACCAGCTATTTTCTAGTGTATCATAAGGAGGTGTGCATGAATGATGGATGCATACGCTTGAGAACGCTGTGGTCAGTGGAGTATGTGCTATGCTGATTGATAACAGGGCATGCTGCTGCTGTATGCAGACTGTAAAGGGCAGCTATGATTATTACCCATGGGGAAGCGAGAAACACTGAGAACTTCAACATGTGGCTGGAAGTAATAAATAATTCAATTGACTTACAGAATGCTCTTTTAAAGACTTGCATATATTTGCATATCAGGTCGTTTCTCATTCTCCTCTTCAAGCATTGTTGCATGGAATAATGCCTTGATTTGCCAGTGGAGGCCTTGTTGCCACTGAAGGACTCAAGAGAATGACAATAGAGAGTGATTGGTACATGCAAATAAATGAAATTGTAAAGAGGGCATCAATCATTTCTAATGACATCATCTGTCAAAGTAAAATAATTTAATCAATGGCTGTAGGGAGTTGGAGCTCAGTGGTTAGTGTTGGCTAGCAATCTGAAGGTTGTGGGTTCAAATCCCAGGTGCACTGAAGTTAACGATATGGGTACAAGACCCTTAACCTTCATTGTTCCTGGGATTCTGTATGTGCCCATGTGTTCTGACCCCAAAATATAAAAGTGGGGTACTTCTTAGTCACTTTGGATAAAAGCGTGTGCCAAATGGGTGATGTTTTTGTGTTATTGATATACTGAGCAACTTGTATATGGGAAGTCCAATCACTGGTGAGGTTAAAAAAATGCATTTTTTTTTTATCATTGTTAATGCACTGGCTTTTAAAAATTGACTACATGCACCGTATTTCCAAAGGGTTATATATACGTATATGTC
Source organism: Xyliphius kryptos (assembly GCA_025769995.1). NCBI lineage: Eukaryota > Metazoa > Chordata > Actinopteri > Siluriformes > Aspredinidae > Xyliphius > Xyliphius kryptos. The sequence goes on along the minus strand of JAOUQT010344113.1, from coordinate 1,261 downwards.
CAGTATGTAGTTGTGGTTAGCATGTCTGTCTCTCAGATTTCCAGGTTTGACTCCTGATCTGAGTGATGTTTCTGTTTTTTTCCTCGTGTCCACATTTTCTTTGGTTTCTTCCCAAAAACTTGTATTTAAGGTGAGCTGGATGCTCTAAGTTGCCCCTCTCCAAATTGTGTCTGTGTGAGTGAATGTGTGGCTAACAATGTGTTGGCGCCCTGATAGAGGATTAAACGCAAGATGATGAAATGAGAGGAATATATAATATCTTCAATATATATGCATGATATAGTGTCATAATCGTTATGCTTCAAAACATTTAATGATTCTGATTTAAAGCAGATATCAGTATTTTTAATTGACTACTACTTCAGTCATTTATTAGTTTTCTGAGTCACTTATAATGATCATTGTTGAAAGAAGGGCTGGATTCTTAATACCCTGTTAAGGTCATCAACCTCATGGGTGATTTAATGTCACCAATTGACCTACTAGCACATTTTGGAATGTGGGAGGAAAGCTGAAACACCCAGAGGAAATGCACACAGACACAGGAAGGACATGCACTCTGGACCCTGGAGCTTGTTGCTATACGACAAGAGCACCAAATACTGTGTAATATTGCCACTAAACATTTAACTCATAAATTATTTTAGGCTGCTAATGCATATTGGAAACTGGATGATGGATGCCATCATCTTCATAGAGTAGAAAACATTTAACAATAAAAATGTATGAAAAATTCTTATATTTATAATGTTACTATTTGACTTTGCTGCATACTAGATTCTTAATGGCCATTAGGATGAATTTTAAACCAAAAATGTAGGCAATATAGGCAAACACCAACCACATGTATTTACCACCACATGCTTTGTGTGTAACATCTATCTATCTGTCTGTACAGTATTTGTAAGTCGCTTTGGATAAAAGTGTCTGCTAAATGTAAATGTAAATACTACAACCATTAGGCAAGCATTTGGGTGGCATTAATTAAATACTAAGTGTTAGGTTCAGACCTGCACAAATCCTAAACCCCGAATACCCTGATATCCTTTTTTTAATTTAGATTTATTGCCATATATTGTCATTGTGATTAAGTGGCAGATCATATACAGAATTTAAACATCTAATTATCAGAAACAAAAGTAATATTTTTAGAAAAATAGGATCTCAGAGTCCGATTTATATCATTTGATTCATATCATGATCAATATAAATAAAATATAGGCAAACACCATTCACATAGTATGTTTAACAGCACATAATG
>JAOUQT010344104.1:0-12714 GCA_025769995.1 Xyliphius kryptos | reverse complement strand
AAACTCCATGTTGCTACTGGCGGACAGCAAAATGGCAGGACAATGTGCGCTGTTTTGCACGCCGTGCAGCAGGGATTTTGGCCCATTCCTCCACACAGATCTTCTCCAGATCAGCCAGGTTTCTGGGCTGTCACTGAGAAACACTGAGTTTGAGCTCCATCCAAAGATTTTCTATAGGGTTTAGGTCTGGAGACTGGCTTGGCTACTCCAAAACCTTGATATGCTTCTCTCTAGGTGATATCTTGGGTGTAGCCCCAGTCCGAAGGAGATTGACAGTCATGTTTAGCTTCGGCGGGTGTTTAAATACTTATTTTTCTTACTGTATATGTTAAATAAATGTGTACTATAAGTTATAACTTACAAATAATTAAAGAATGAATGGGATTTATGTGTGTGTAAATGTGTATGTTTGATGTCACTGGTTTATTATATAAAATATAATAGTAGTCTTTTAATCTGTACGTTGTTGTTGTTTCTCTGTTTTACAGGACATGGAGCTGATTCCTGAGGGAGATCTCACTGTGATTGGGGATCGAGGAACCACTCTGAGTGGAGGACAAAAAGCCCGTATTAATCTCGCCAGGTACAGATGTAGTGAGTGAATATACAGTAGATTTGTAACTCATAAATATTTAGTTGTAATTCAGTCATTGTTGTCTTGGTGACTGTAATATCATGTCTGTGTTTAGGGCCGTGTACCAGGACGCTGACATCTATCTGCTGGATGATCCCCTAAGTGCAGTTGATGCAGAAGTTGGAAGACATCTGTTTGAACAGTAAAATTCATTTCATAAACATGAAGACTAATAAAGCTTAATATATAGGCTTATTGAAATGCAATCTAGAATGCTTACAAGTTTTTTTTTTTATTTTGTCTGCTGCACTTGAACTTGGTTTGGTTTCCTAAATCTCTTTTCTATGCAGTGATGTATTTTTTTTTTTTTTATTTAATGTGCAGTTGTATCTGTGGTTTTCTGAGGAAGAAGCCCAGGATATTAGTGACTCACCAGCTTCAGTACCTAAAAGCAGCTGATCATATACTAGTTTTAAAAGAGGTGAGTTATTACGGACTTGTACAGTAATGTATGTTGGTGAGTATGTGGGTTTTTATGTACATACACACTGGTACATCTCCGAATCATGTATAGCAGTAGTCAGGCCACATTAACAGATTACAGTTGCAATGGTAATGCTTCATCGTGGCAAAGATTTGGTTAAAGTGCTCGCCATGTTAATTACCTAATGCACCTGTTTGTCAAGGAAGAATCCAAGTGTGATGCATAAAGTGTTTTTTAAATGAAAAAAATATTAAACCATTTTGTAGTTTGGTTCTTCATAGTTTCTGAAGAAATTTTCTACAACGGCCTAAAATAATTGCTTTTCCAAGGCCCTACTAGCAGATCTCAAACTAGTTCTCATGGTAATGTCAAGCAACAGTAACTTTCTTAATCTGGGCATTAATTCTTCATGTTTACATTTCTTGGTTTCAGATATTAAGATTCTTCTGCCTCTATGTTCATTGTTTACATGAACTTCATCATCAGTCCCAGTTTTATAGAAAGTGGAAGCAATAATGTCTTTGTTAGGTCTACAAGTGTTTTCTGTACCACATTGTTCCCACCAGTTTGTACAATAATATGTAATTTGAATTTGCTCAGTTTTGTTGTCAGCAGCTCGAAATGCATACTATATTCATTCAAAATGCCACATTTATGATTATAACAAGAGTATGTCTCTCTGTCTGGCTCTAAGGGTAACATGGTGGCACGAGGCACATATACAGAACTACTGCGTTCCGGTGTGGATTTCACCTCCCTTTTACAGAAGGAGGAAGAAGAGGATCAAGTAGGAGGAACCGTAGAGTTGACGCGCAGCAGAACCATGTCTCAGAACTCAACTCTCTCAGTGACCTCATCAATCATTTCTAGTACAGACGATGTGGAACATCTGCCCGTAAGTCTTCTACTTACGATCATGCTTCCTAAAAAAAAAAAAAAACCGACTGTCGATGGGGTAAATATGTAGAATAGTAAGTGGAGCACATTTCTGGAGTTTGTCTAAACAAGTTTATTTTAAGATGCAAATGGCATGGGATGCAGATGTATAGAGCAGATTAGTGGGTGAAACTAAACCCTTTAAATAATTGATCTATTTTGTCTACTGTACTTACACACAGAGGAATTTGTCTTCTACATTTAACCCATCCATGCAGTAAAACACACCCTGGTGAAGCGAACACACGTGACTGGAGCAGTGGGCAGCCTTGTATACCTTGCCTTGGTGGGTGCCTTGCCCAAGGACACTTTAGCCTTAGAACTTGTTTGAACCGGATATCAAACCGGTTACCTTTAGGTCCTACAACCACAAGCCTACAACTGCCCCGTTCATCCAAAAATGAAATAAATAAAATGGCATACAAATTGTGTGGGGTATTAATGTCAATTAACCTGCAACAAAAACTTTACCATCACATTCAAACAAACTGTCCTAAATGGTGCTTAAATACCTAATTTCCATTTAATCCCATTCCACTGATGTATTTTTCATCTCTGTCTTTCACACCTAAACTCGTAAACTCAGGCAGAACCAGTACAGACTGTGATGGAGGAGAACCGCATTGAAGGAACCATCAGCATCCGCTTGTATATAAAATACTTCCTTGCCGGAGTGAACGTACTCGTGATGTTTGGCCTCATTTTGCTCAACCTGTTTGCCCAGGTGCTCCAATCTGTTCCATACTGCTCCATTTTGTGTAACTAACATGTTGCATATTTATCAATACTGTAATATTTATTGAGATTATACTCCACTTTACTTACCAGGCATCTTATATTCTTCAAGACTGGTGGCTTGCATACTGGTGAGTATCGTCTTTTGGTTATGCTAATCTTTATAAACACTTTTATAACAACAAGATTTCTTATTGCAAATAAACACGCATTAGACTACAACAGGTCTGATCTGGTGAAGCCACCAATTTAAGAGAATTACAGAGTTTACTAGAAACAGAAGTTTGTGAGTAAACTTCAAAAAGGAGGCTTGGAAAGGATGCATGGGACTCACGAGGCTTTTCTTTGAAAAGATCCGTGCCACGAAAACCGTACACCATATTGCTCCAAAAAATGGCAATGGGTACTAAATTTAATGGTAAATTTCAACATTGTGTGATAAAAGATGCAGGAAAATAATAAAAAGGAAAATAACACAAAGTTGGGTCTTCCAAGCCAACTTAATAAGAAAACTTAAGTAATCTGATGTATACTCTGAAAATCTGTTGTGCTTATTACTCTTCTCACTCACACTTGTATCATAATAGTTTGTTTTAAAATGGTATAAACTCTGACTATTTTGCTGTGAATCTACAGGGCTTCAAAGCAGGAGGAGCTGAACAAAAACCTCACCAATAGTAATGTCACACAGGAACTTTCCCTTGATTTCTATCTGGGTATCTACTCGGGTATAACACACACACACACACACACACACACACACACACACACACACACGCGCGCGCGTGTGTGCATATTTTACAAAAATGAATAGGTCTATTTGATCTCCTCTCTTTATTTAATGAGTGACCATCACAATGAGCACTACTAAAATCCACACTTTATACACTAATTCATTTTACCTACCACAAAACCAAAAGCTTAACATGTGACCATGTTGTTCGGTACCACTGAGTGATTTTCACATCAAGCAAAAAAGCAACAGCATCAACCATGACCGCCAAGAGTCAGTTGTTGCTGCTTATTAATCTTAGAGGGTTTGTGAGGTCCTCTCCTAAACTTATTAATATTTACTCTCCAAGAGAATGTGTCATGTAGAACCTTTAGAGTAAATCCAGGTCATTAGCAAATCAAATGATCTACAGCCCAACTTGTTTTTTCCCCATTGCTTTTTATATCTACAGGAACATACTTCATTAAAATAAAATGCCATGCTTTTGGGTTGAGATGTGTAGCTCATATAGGTGACAGTGAGGACTGCACATGCTTTATGCTGATGGGTGTTCTTGTTGCAGTCTTTTCTGGTTTTGTGTATGAGACTGAAATTTTATTGGTTTGCAGTTCATAAGCAGCATCACTTTATCGTTGCTTTCTCATCAGGTTTGACAGCTGCCACCCTGGTGTTCGGCTTTATGCGCTGCCTCATTATGTTTAATGCTTTAGTGCGTTCTGCACAGACGCTTCACAACCGCATGTTCAATGCCATCCTTAGGACCACAGTGCGGTTCTTCGACATCAACCCAATTGGTAGGTACATATTATAAATAGATATTACCTGTTGGATTAATAAAAGACTGCAAACTTAAGTGCTGTTTGGCTGGTTGACCACAGGAGGGCAGCAGAGTCAATGTCGTACTTAAACGTTATCCAATGTCTTCTCATTTAAGCTTTTACTAAATCAGTTGCTATACATAGCAGCTGACTTGTGCACTATATTACCAGAACTATTAAGACATTAAATGCCCCTCACTCCAGTGACCATTAAAGTCTCAATTCAACTGGTAAGCTATTTCACACGGATATTTAAGATACAAACAGGTTGGTGAGGGTGAGGTAGCTCAGTGGTTTGGGTATTGAGTTAACAATCCAAAGTACCCCTGTGTTCTGGGCCCAAATATTAAGAGAGATACTTGTAAGTTGCTTTGGATAAAAGCATCCACCAAATGTTACAAACAGCATCCTGGTGTTAAATTGACTTACATTGTTATTATATTTATAAATCATGTGTCTTTTTAATTGTTATATGTGTTTGGGGGTATTCTCTTGTCTCTGGATGACTGTATTGTTGTATTAACGTCTGTAACAAATTATGTGACACACTATCTATTGCATAATTTGTACTTGAGAATTATTTTATAATGTAAAGATGATCAGGTTTGATTATACTACAGTGTAGCTGGTTTTTACTTAACTACTGACTACTTCTCGCACTTGAATGACCTTTGTGCCACCTGGCTTACAGGTTTCAAACATTTGACTGAACTCTGTGCAGCGACACTGCTCCAGTTTGTTGAAACATGATGTGTAAGCGGTTCTGTTTCTCCTTTTTTTTTTTCAGGACGAATTCTGAATCGATTTTCAAAAGACATTGGACAAGTAGACTCCCTGCTACCGTGGACATTTGTGGACTTTATTCAGGTGTGTGCACGTGTGTGGTGGGTATATGTACATGGGGCTGTGTGCGGGTGGTGTTTCTGGGTTTGTGTGAATGAAGGATGTGTGGGTTATGTGCACATGGTGCTGTGAGTGTACTTTTCAGTTTTGTGTATTTGCTCTGTATGAGTGCAGGGTGATGGGATTGTTTTTGTATGTGTGCGTGTGTATGCTACGTTAAACTGCAAATCAAGCTGAAATAAGAATGACCACTGTTGACGACAGTGATAGAGAGGAGTAATGATTTGGATGTTTTGCAACTTGCAGTCTATAAATTCTAAAGTCTAATGCTTAGGCTTGGTGACACTGGATTGATCAAGTGTCAAAGGAACACCATTAAAACAACATGACCAATCAAAATCTAGATAAAATAACTGCATGTCCACAAACCTCAATGAGGTGAGGTAACATTGTCATAAAGAATATATAATTTCTCTTGAAAGATAACTGATAGTGTCATGCACTCATCTAAATCCCTCCAGGTAATCTCTCCAAAATTATGTATTTCAATGCTGGTGTGACTATAGTTTATGTTGTACTGTGCATACATGTATAGTGTCATGTTCTATGTGTAGTGGGGTATAGTATGCAGCATATTTACTTTTACCAAATACCGTGTATCACAAAAGTGAGAGTATACCCTTCACATTTCTGCAGATAATTAAGTATATCTTTTAATGGGAGAACCCTGACAAAATGACACTTTGACACAATGAAAATGTATTCTTCCCTCTAAATAAACGGCCATTGATCTCTAACCATCGGCAACAAATGTGCGTACACCCCTTGGTGAATGTTCCTGAAGTGTCAATATTTTGTGTTGCCACCATTATTTTCCAGAACGGGAGTTTACCAGAGCTTCACAGGTTTCCACTGGAATGCTTTTTCACTTTTCCATGACATCACAGAACTGGCGGATAAAGCCTCTGTGCTTTTCCACCTTCCGCTTGAGGGTGCCCCAAAGAAGTTCTATTGGGTTTAGGTCCGAAGACATGCCTTGGCCATGCTTGGGGTCATTATCATGCTTGAACACTGCGGTGTGACCCAGTTTCCAGAGGAAAGGCATCATGCTCTGCTTTATTATTCCACTGTACATATTGGAGTTTGTGCCCCTCAATAAAATGTAACTCCTCAAAACCTGCTGCATCATGCAGCCCCAGACCATGTCATTCCCACCACCATGCTTGACACTTATTTTTGTACTTCTCACCTGATTGCCGCCACACATGCTTGAAACCATCTGAACCAAACAAATTAATCTTTGTCTCATCAGACCAGACATGGTTCCAGCTGTTTGTGGGCTTTTTTTGTGTACAGACTTCAGAAGAGGCTTACTTTCGGGATGATAGCCACGTCTAGCTTTCAAAGACAGCCTTTGGATTTGATGCTGAGCACATGCACTCAGCTTCTTAGGATGAATAACACGAGTTCTGTTCTGAGTAAACCCTGCTTTTTTGAAAAGCTGTATGATCTTGGCCACTGTATTGCAGCTCAGTTTAAGGGTGTTGGAAATCTTCTCGTAGCCTTGGCCATCGTCATGTAGCAAAACAATATGTCTTTTAAGATCCTAAAGATTTCTTTGCCATAAGGTGCAATGTTGTAACGTTCAGTGACCAGCATAAGAGAGTGTGAGAGCTGTACTACAAAGTTGAACACACCTGCTTCCTATGCACACCTTAGACCTAGTAACGGATTACATGACATTTTGGAGGGAAATTTACAAGCAATACTCAAGTTCAGGGTGTAGTCTCTTAGGGGTGTACTCACTTTTGTTGCCGATGGTTTAGACATTAATGGCTGTATATTGAGTTAATACATTTACACTGTTATATAAGCTGCGCATAGACTACTTTTCATTGTGTCAGTGCCATTTTGTCAGTGTTGTCCCATGAAAAGGTATACTTAAATATCTGCAGAAATGTGAGGGGTGTACTCACTTTTGTGATGCGCTATATGTATTCACATGTTCTATGTATGTAGTTATGGAGGACAGAATTTATGACTTTATAAACCACACTCCTCAGGATTATATTTATTATACAGTAGCAGCCAAAAAGTGCAAAGTCATGGTAATAATGATCTGTGGGGCAGCTGAGGGAGCTGTGGAGTTGTTTAACATGCTCTTCCACAACCCAACACTTGGCCACCATGACAAAAAGCTTCTGCTTATCTTTCTGTAGGTGTTTTTGCAAATTGTAGGTGTCATTGCTGTGGCTTCTTCGGTTATTCCATGGATTCTAATACCTGTGCTGCCCCTACTGATTGTCTTCATATTCCTGCGGCGCTACTTCCTACAAACCTCGCGAGATATCAAACGACTCGAATCGACTAGTGAGTGTCTCTTAATGATTTGTTGAAAAGTGAGATTGGATTATATTTATATTTTTTGTATTTCTGCATAAATTCAGGCTAAAACTTAGACAGACTTTAGTCATTTAAACTTACACAGTACTGTGCGCATAAGAACGAGATTTTGTTGCAATGGCATTGCAGTGTTGTGTGCAATATGTGTAGTGTACTACAAAATTGTGACAATAAATATGTAAACAAATATAAACAGGAGCCGTACAGTAGTACAAATTACAGTAACTATGTATTGCACAGTTTAAATTATATGAGGTAGTCAAAAGGTATGAGCAGCATTTTTGTGTTCAGTAGTCTTATGGCATAAGGAAAGAAGCTGTTTCTGTATCAGAGACTCCAGAGTCACCAGTAACGAGAACAGTCCGTTGTGGGGGTTGGAGGGGTCTTCGTAGATGTTTTGAGCTCTGTTCACACAGTGGCTTGTTGCAGTGACCTGAATGATTGGAAGTGAGGTTCCTATTATTCACTCCGCAATCTTAACCACATGCTTTAAGCACTTACAGTCAGAGGCACTGCAGGCTCCTGCCCAGACTAAGATACTGGTCAGTATGCTCTCTAGTGCCCCTGTAGAAGGTGGTGAGTCTGCAAACTTCTCAATGTGGTTGTTGGTGAACCTAATCAATCAAATTACAAAATAAAGAGAACCAAATTAATCAAGTTATATGAACATATTAGATTTGGTTATTATTTATTGAGGTTAACAAATTAATAGATGGCAAAAATTATGTGCTTTCAGTTCCCAGTGTGATTCCACCCACCCCATCCCATGCAGCAGTTACAGCAAATACACATTTTCAGTAATTGTTGATCAGTTCTGCACATTGACTTGAATAAATTTTGGTAGCATGACTTCAGTGCTTATGGTTGTTGCATGGCTCACATTTTTCAAAGACCCAGGTCATGGATAGATATCCAGATATTTTTTTTATTTTTTTGCTTAAAAAAAAAAGTAGCCCTTTTTTCCACCAAACATAACTGTTCTCATATAAACCAATTTGTTCATGAAACATCACTGTTGTATCTTTGTGACTTATTTGATCTTTTAGCAAAATGACTATGCGCACCATTGTTATTCAGTGTGCTCCTGATGGTGGACTCGTGTAACTCACTTTAAACTCTTAAGATTGTTTTCTAAACATTTCCAGCCTGGTGAACGTTAAGTCTTCTTCCAAAAAGTCCTGCTTGTGATCTAATTGCTCTGTTATTATGTAGGTTCACATACTTTTGCACCTCACAGATATGTTATTTACCTTGGTAATCAGAATATACTTATTTGCACACTGTACAAATGCATTGCTTAGTAGTAACCTGTTGATTTACTCCTCCATACCAACCAGAGTTTCTCATGTGACGCCTGCTTTAAAGGGGATTTTCATGTATTCATGTAAGTGTTTTGTTTAACCTTGTAGCTCGAAGCCCTGTGTTCTCGCACTTGTCGTCCACGCTGCAAGGTCTTTGGACTATTCGTGCTTTCAAGGCTGAGGAAAGGTTCCAGAGCTCGTTCGATGCCCATCAAGACCTGCATTCAGGTGCAAAATGGTCCCTTTTTATACTCTATAATACTACAGTCTTATTAGACTCATTACCATTATTTTAAATCCTGTAATGTAAATGAAAATACAGCGAGACAATTCCTGATGACCACTTAAAATGCCTCCATTTTTCTCTTGATTTTATTTACAATGATGCAAGCCCTCTCATGCCTTATTGATTTATTATAAAACAGATAGATCTTGGCCTTAAATCTGCCTGAGCCATTTTGCCAGCTGTGAAATTATTGACAATAATACACACCTCTGACCACTTCACATTTGTATCAATGTGCGATGTACAATGAGGCACTCGAGGTTGTGCATTATTGTGAATAATTCACAGGGAAGAGGTAAAACTGTACTCTGCTCCGTGTTGTGCATAACACCTCTTTCCCATGGTTTATTCACAATAATACAGCTCATACCTTCTTTTAATATATTACAAATAGCAACAAAGTTTTGTTTCTTAGTTAGTCTGTCAGCATTGGGCATCTAGTGGCCTGGCCATTTTTCTGTTTTGTTCATAATGCCAAAATTTCAGAACTTCTTATTCTTTCAGCTAGTCCTTTTTTAGGGGTCGCCACAACAAGTCAATCTTTTTTACCTCCTTCTGTCCTCTGCATCTTCTACTCTAACCCCAACTCTGCATTACCACGTCCATATAGCTCTCCTTTGACCTTTCTCTTTGTCTCATACTTGGGAACTCCATCTCTAACACCCTCCTACCGATATAGCCACTGTCTCTCCTCTGCACATATCCAAACCATCTCAATCTGCCCTCTTGAACTTTTTCCCCAATTTTTCAACCCCTGCTGTCCCTCTGATATTCTCCTTCCTAATCCTGTCCACTCTGGTCACACCTGAAGAAGACCTCAACATCTTAAGATCAGCCTCCTTCAGCTCTACTGCCTGTCTCTTTGTCATTGCCATTGTCTTTAAACCATACAACACATCTGTTTTAAATGCAAATAAACACTCAATGCTGATATAAGTGACAAACCAGAGACCGTCATGTTTTATTGCATATCATGGATAATCACGGAGTTCATGGTTTGTGACCCTGTTTTGCTCTAATCATATTATTAACAATTCTTTCTTCTTAAATGTGTTTCTGTGCAGAAGCTTGGTTTTTGTTCCTGACTACGTCTCGTTGGTTTGCTGTGCGTTTAGATGGAATGTGTTCCCTTTTTGTCACCATTACTGCTTTTGGGTGTCTTCTGCTAAGAGATAGTAAGATATCTACATGCTTCTAAGCAACCGACTGCTGAATGTTTTAGACAATTATATGTTGTCACTACAGTGGGCAAGCTCTTACATGCTCTGTGATTTGTACCTGTGCATTTAACTGACCTTCAAACAATCAATTCACCACATGAAATTGAGCAAGTGCATACTACCCCACAAATGCTTATGGAGGTTTTATCCATAAATAAGCTCAAATGATTGGATGTCCGTTTTTATGGTTCTGACTGCCGTATGGTATTTTCTCCAGGTTTAGAGGCAGGTGCTGTGGGATTGGCCTTGTCCTATGCAGTCACTCTAATGGGCATGTTCCAGTGGGGGGTCAGACAGAGTGCTGAGGTGGAGAACTTGGTAAGATCATTTGGATTAGCAGCTTTTAAGTGGAAGAGTATTTCAAACACTAATCATTACCTACATATGTGTGTGTCGGGATATAGATGACATCAGTAGAAAGGGTGGTGGAATACACCGAGCTGGAGAATGAAGCTCCATGGGAAACACACAAGCGACCTCCTCCAGACTGGCCAAGTCAGGGCCTGATCAAATTCGACAGTGTGAATTTCTCCTACAGTTCTGATGGACCAGTGGTACTTAAAAACATGTCGGCCATCTTTAGAGCAAAGGAAAAGGTCATTCTAGTTTAAAGTCTCATGCAAAATTACACTGGTGGAATGATATGTTTATTGATTAGTACTAAACATCAAAATCGAAACGTCTTTCTTTTTCTGGTATGTACAGGTTGGTATTGTTGGTAGAACTGGGGCAGGAAAGAGTTCTCTGATATCAGCACTCTTTCGCTTAGCAGAACCGGAGGGGAAGATCTATGTTGATGGTGTGTTAACATCTGAACTCGGACTCCATGATCTCCGACAGAAGATGTCCATCATACCACAGGATCCAGTGTTATTTACGGGCACAATGCGGAAAAATCTCGATCCATTCAAACAGCATTCAGATGATGATCTGTGGAACGCTCTAGAGGAGGTTTTTTTTTTTTAAAATAGCAGTTTCTGTTTTAATCTGTGCTGTTGAACATATTTGTTAAAGAGTTTAAGTCATTATGGTTACAAAAAATATCTGTGAGCGTGTAGGTCCAGCTGAAGTCTGTTGTAGAAGAGTTACCTCATAAGTTGGAGACGGTTCTGGCTGAATCTGGTTCTAACTTCAGCGTAGGGCAGCGCCAACTGGTGTGTCTCGCCAGAGCTGTTCTGAGAAGGAACCAGGTTCTAATAATTGATGAGGCTACAGCTAATGTTGACCCAAGGTGAGAGGCCATACTGCTGATGTACTGAGCTGAATTATGTTTTTAGTTGTCAATCTCCTGATATTAGACTCATAAACATAACATTTAGTCAGTGTGGAAGTCACAGTTTGCTCCTTTATAATCTTGCGGATGTTATTCTACTTTTGCTCTCACTAAACTCAATGCTGTTTGTCTTTATGTTACAGAACAGATGAACTCATCCAGAAGACCATTCGGGAGAAGTTTAAAGAGTGTACAGTCCTCACCATAGCTCACAGACTCAACACTATAATTGACAGTGACCGCATCATGGTGAGTGGTGTAGAGCAGATCCACCTTTAACTGACACCACAACTGCTAATGTAGGGTCATCTTTAGGAATGTAGTTGATCACGTTGGTTGCCACGACAACTGTAATCCTTCATGAACAACGGTTGCCACGACTACTATTTTATAACAGCGGTTGTCACAAGTTTTATAATCCATTATGAACAACAGTTGCCACGACTACCAATATGTCTCATAAACACCAATTGCCACAACTTTTATAATAACAGCGTGTGCTATAAATATTTTAATTCCTCATTAACAGCAGTTGCAACAATGCAACAAGGCTTCTGTTTTCAGATCATCTGCAAATATTTACTCGACCTTAGAAATGAAATAAATAGATTTTGGTCACTGTAAATTATGTATCTTCTTTCACTGAATTGGTTTAATTTCTTTACTTTATACATTTGCAGTGAATGAGAAATTTATATATTGTGACACTATCCAGTTCTGATATGATTTATTCATTACTCAGCATTTAATCTCAACCATGTGGTACATTGACTCACACTAAATCACAGTATGCTGTAATTACTGTTTACCAAACAAACCATGTTTTTATTGACGTTAGTGAGCTTACAGACTTATCCACTGCTGACATATCTGCTGTTCAAGTTTTGAATGGCTGAGAGCAGATCAGGTCCTCATTTGCTGAATATGTCCCAGTAGTTACTGTACTTTCCATGAACTTCCAACCCTGTGCCAATTTGGCCTTTTATATACTGGTATTGTCAAATATGTGTTAACAATACATTAGACCAAAATAGTAAGTAAGTAATTATTTATTTATATAGCGCTTTTTACAACAGTGTGTCGTCACAAAGCAGCTTTACAGAGTCCA
>JAOUQT010344087.1:0-12715 GCA_025769995.1 Xyliphius kryptos | reverse complement strand
CTTTTCTCTTTTGATTCAGAAGGACAGCATGTCCTTACGTGCTCCAGTAATGGAGGAGTCATCTATCGGGTAAACACAAGCGCACACACATGCACACACTCAGTGTGTTCTATTACATTTATCATTTCAATATAAACAAATATAATTTATAATGTTAATGACCGAATTTATAATGTTAATGACGGTTTGTGTTATGAGCAGCGTTTCTGATCAATATTAAGCTGGTATGAATGAGAGTGAGTGAGTGAATGAGTGAGAATGAATGTGTGTGTATATGTGTCTGTGTGTACAATATTCAGCCTGGATATTTACATTTGTAGTGTGAGAGCTTCTGGAAAACCTAGGGAATTAGAAACAGGGCTGCAACAGCTGCCCAGAGATTGGGATGCTCAGTCAGCTTATCTCTATTCCACCGTTCTAAAGAAATACCGCCGTATCACAAACAGTGGAATGAAAAAGTTTAGCTACCAAACTTTTAATAATCAATTAAATTGGAATGAACAATTTCAGTTAAATATATTGTACCGCAAAGGAACACATTGATATTTGAAAAGTGAAATGAAGTTTATAAGATTTTACAAATTGTGCAATAATTATTTAAACTAAATGAGACGGGTGTATTCATTTTTGCTTCTTGGTTTTTATTGATTTTAATATATTTACCACTAATTATTGGAAGAGAAAATTTGTTTTGTACGCTAATTGTCACTTGACCTACATACACAGTTGAATCCAGTTATGAGAAAGGGTTAAAGTTATGAGAAAGAGGCCAATTTTACTCCTCTTTGCATTTTTTTTTTGAAGAGTGGCAAATTGGGAGCCTCAAAAAAACTCACATGATCTAAATACAAAGATTGTTCAACATCATGGTTTAGGAGAAGGATTAAAAAAGCTATCTCAAATTTCAGCTGTCATTTTCCACTGTGAGGAACAGTTCGAGAAAGAACCAAAGTGGCAGGCCAAGAAAAATCTCAGACAGAGGCAAAGGATGGCGAGAAAAGTCATAGTCGACCCACAGACCAGCTACAATGACTTACAACATTGTCTAGCTGCAGATGATGTCACTGTGCATCGTTCAATTATTCAGCGCACTTTGCACAAGAAAAGACACTATGGGAGAGTAATGCAGTAGAAGCATCTACTAAATATTGATGTAATTTTTCTGTTTGGGTGCCCAAATTTATGCACCTGCCTAATATTGTTTGTATTGTACTATAATATAATATATGTACTATATAAGCTATTTTGTCAGGTGTCCGTGTTTAAGAAACAGCTGTGCTTGTGGACTGTTCCCACAACACAGTAACAAAAGTATTAAAAGAGTTAAGAAACCATCAACAAACATCCAGTCAAAGGTCACCCAGCAGCCAAGCCTGTGTGGTTCATCCAAGAGGAGAGTGTCAAACAAGCTAGGTGAACTGATGTAGTTGCTGCTACGAGCATGGGTTTACATTTATGGTGGATTTTTCTTCTTTTTGAGTCTGTTTTCTGACTAATATATATTATATTTCCAAAAGTATTTGCTCACCTACCTTGACTCACTTATAAGCTTATCTATAGGGTTCAGTATGTCCTTGGTCCACTCAGCTTCAACTCTTCTGGGAAGGCGGTCCACAAGGTTTAGGAGCGTGTTTATGGGACGCGCATTTGTGAGGTCACAGGCCTGGCTCTCAGTCTCCGCTTTAATTCATCCCAAAGATGTTCTATCAGGTTAATTTTAGGAACACCTGATTTCGATCATTTGGATGGGTGAGAAAATACTTTGGGTGAGAGTAACCTTTTTGTAACCTCTTCTCTCATGATAGGCATCAACAACTCTTTTTCTGTGGTCCTCAGAAATCTTTGTTCATGTCATGACACACTTCCACTGACATGTTTTGAAAAACAGATTTTGATCGATTCTTGTTTTTTAAATAAACAACGTGCCCAGTCACACCGGTCATTCCATTGATTTAAAACACTTGACTCTGACGCCTTCAGATTAACTGATAATCATCGAGGTTCACATACTTTTGCTACTCACAAATATGAAATATTGACTCATTATCCTCAATAAATATGTGAACAAATATAATATTTAACTGGGTTCTCTTTATCTTCTTTTAGGACTTGAAAATCTTATAATGCTTTAGTTCATACAGTATTTGTGCAGAAATATAGAACATTCTAAAGTGTTCACAAACCTTTAAGCACCACATATATATATTTTTAATAATTCTGTAGATTTAAGGGTAGGGGTGTTTAAATTTTTTGTACCAAGGGCCATATATGGAAAGAAACACATTTTTGGTAAAAATTTTGCAATACAGTACTGACAGGATGTAGTGACTGTTTTAAAAATATTACATAGGGTTATTTTAAAGGGATAATTTAATGTAATTCAGTAATATTTGATACCATTCTGTGTGTTTGTGTCTGAAGCTGAATAAGGGAGATGCAGATCTGGTGAGTGTGTTGTCTTTGGGAGGACATAAAGCTCCGGTGGTCACGGTAGACTGGTGTTCAGCTGTGGACTGTGGAACCTGCCTTACAGCTTCGATGGATGGCAAAATTAAACTAAGCACACTTCTCGCACAGAAACCCTGATACGAAAAAAAGTTCTTAATTATCATTGTATTAATCATTCCATGTTTTAAACTAGCACATTTCTCAATTTTCTATTTACAACCTCAAATCAGAAAAGTTGGGGAAATGCAAATAAAAAAATTAAGCATCTTACATTTACTCTGTTCAACTTTATTTTATATATTACTAAACATCCATTCCTGCATTTCCGACCTGCAAAACATTCCTCTAAAAAAGTTGGGGGGGGGGGGGGAATCTAGGTCTTGTAATGAAGCGATTTCAAACAGGTAATGTCTCCAAGTGATCATTATTTCTAAAAAAAAAAAAAAAAAAAAAATCCACAAGAGATTGAGTCTTTCAGGAGATTTATTTTTTTTTTTTTAGATTTTTTAAAGTAGTTAATACGAGACTTGTGTATTAGTATGACCGTGTTCCTGTCATTAGAATAGACACTGGTGCTAAGAATGATGTTAAACAATAAATAAAATTAATATTTTAGTCTTAATTTCTTGACTTTACCCAAGGTTTTTGAGAAATTTGCATAAACTAATAATAATTAATCCTCGCAGGTAAATTCTTCTGTGTATTTAACTGCACTTCGCACCTGCAGATACCCGTTCTAGTGTGCAGCCCCTTCTGGATTGTGTTCTATTCTCAATGGCATGGCCATGAATGTTACTTGCCTGATGATAACAAATAATATATTTGTACAAAGCAAGGACAGATGTATCTAATAATAAACAGTATAATGACTACTGATCATTTATACTACAAACAGAAATCATTGTCCTACAAACAGTCAGTCTTCAGTCAGTATTTCAGAATGCTGAAATAAAGGCAGTTTATTACCAATCAAAACTAAAGGTCAAATACAGGTGCCAGATATACTGTTTTATCCAGCTAGGTACATTTGAAATGCTGAATTGTTATTAACCTGTGTATTAATATGTGACTTTGCATGTGATATGAGACTTGTGTATGAGTATAACCATGTTCCTGTCATTAGAATAGCCACTGGCGCTGAGGATGACGTTAAAATAAATAAATAATTATTACTTTCTTCAAAGTCAAAAACGTACATACATTTCATTAGTGTTTGTTACTATTGCCCTATATAACTTGGGTCAAACGTGTTGGCAGGAATGGTGTAACTAATACATGCTTGTAGTCTGCATTGCTTGCACATGCGTTTTTAGCTTTGCCCATAAGTTTCCAATAGAATTCAGATCAGGGATTTGTGATGGCCACTTCCAAACATTGACTTTGTTATCCTTAAGCCACTTTGTAACCAGTTTGGCAGTATGTTTCGAGTCATTATCCATTTGGAAGACCCATTTGCAACCAAGCTTTTACTTCCTGGCTATTGTCTTAATATCTTGCTTCAGTATTTAAATAAAATCTGTATACATATATATAATTATAGTTATATCACAGCAAATGTTATATTCTATATTATAATAATATATTCAATATTACTAATCAGTCTGGATATTTCAGTTGGCAGGGTGCGTGCTGCTGGATAATGGCAGTGTTAGTAACTGGGCTTTGACACTATAAGGCTAAGAGATTGGAATGCTCAGTCAGCTTATCCTTATCCCACATAGAAGCTCCCTATCGCAATGCAATTATTTTAAATGACACATAGAATCACTAATCCCTGAAAAAGATATATACTTACCTTTTAACCCAATTAACCTAAAGGTTAATTAGCCGCTGGATTTCACCTCTGCTTGTGGATGATTTTGTCTTGTTGGCTCCTTTGAGCCAGGACTTTTATTATGCACTAGGGAAGTTTGCAGCTGAGTGTGAAGCAGCTGGAATAAAAAATATCACCACCAAGTATGAGGCCATGGTCTTAAACCGGAAATAATGTGACTTGTTCCCTCCGGGTTGGGGGAGAGTTACGGCTTCAAGTGTAGGGGTCTTGTTCATGAGTGAGGGGAGGATGTAAAGTGAGATTGACAGGCAGATTGGTGCAGCACCTGCATTAATGCAGTTGCTTTATCAGTCTGTAATGGTAAAGAAGAAACTAAGCTGAATCTTTATTCCTACCCTTACCCATGGTCATGAAAGATTCTGTTCCGGATATAATCAATCACAATGAGTGCAGGGTGGCCAGCTGAGGTAACTCGGGCATCTACATCAAATCCCTCTTGGACTTCTAACCAGGAGGTGTTCCAGGCATGCCCCACTTGGAGGAAGCCCAGAGGAAGATCCAGGACACCCTGGAGTGACAGTGTTTCTCGGTTGGCCTGGATGTGTCCAGGGAGAGGGAAGCCTGGGTGTCTCTGCTCAAACTTGCCCTCATGACCCAGCAGAAAAAGATGGATGGATAGATGGGTGTGAAAAAAAATGTTAAAAAGTGATGTTTGGATGGGCGGCGCAGTAGATAGTGCTGTGGCCTCACAGCAAGAAGATCCGGTTGGGTAATTTCTGTGCGAGTTTGCGAGTTCTCCCCGTGTTTGCACAAGTTTTTTCCGGGTACTCTAATATTCTCCTGCATTTCAAAGACATGCATGATGGGTTAATTGGTGTCTCTAAATTGTCTGTTAGTGTGGATGTCTGTGATTGTGTGTGTGTGTATGTACGAGCCTTTTGATGTATTGGTGCCCTGTCTACGGTTGTTCCTGCCCTTGCGCCCAGAGTTTCCGGGTGGGCACTGGCCTTCCCGTGGTCCTAAAACTAGGCTTAAGCGGGTATAGAAAATAAATGAATGAATGAATGTTGCTTAGATTTTACAGCATTCATTATTTTTATTGGCCCTAATTTACAGTGGAGGTTGATTTCCAAACGAGAAAAATAAAAATGTTTAATGTTATGTCATGTCATACCCCTTCACCGCCTCACAATGGTTGGCAGCATGGATGGGTTTTCTTCAATGACCTCTGCAACATGTTGCTATCAATAGCAGTCTAACTAGTAATAAACCAGTCCACATTATAATGTCGATCCAAGTTATTATCTGTATTTCCTCTCTTCTGACTCCCTCTACAAGTCTTCTAATTACACTTCTTTCAATGCTGTCATGTGGGTGCCTCCTCAAATGACCATAGTATGTAGTAACTTGTGGGATTTTATGTTGTTTATTAACTTATTTTTTCTACTGTCGCACACAATCTATCAATGTTCGAATGGCAGAATCAGCAGCTACCTTTAAACGCTATTTGAAGACCCACTTATTCCGCACTTACCTCAACTGAACCCATTTTTTCTTATTCAAATTCCCCCCATAAAAAAAGCTTTAGCTTTTTATTTATTCAGAATAGATATTGTGTTTACTGATATTGTCTGAAAGCACTTTTGTAAGTTGCTCTGGACAAGGGCGTCTGCTAAATACTGCAAATTTAAATGTAAATCTATCACAATCACATCTACACAATATAAACTATGGTACACAATAAACAACTTGGCGACCTGGCAACGCTAGAACCTTGCATTGGAATCTTTATTTCTGTAAGAAAGCAGACAAACAGGAAACAGGTGATGCTAATATCAAAACACAAATACTGATGTGACTGAGATGGAGCTCAGTGTGTGCATGTGCATCATGTTGTTTTGTTGTTCATTGTACTGAACCCTTGCGTTGTCATGCTGTACTGCATCTTCCATGATGATACTAAGTTTTAAATAGTGAAACTGAACTGAATTTGGGAATCAAAAATAGCCTCTAAGTGGCAATCTTTTTTTCACACAGGGACCGGAAGAATTAAAACATTTAAAATGTAATTAAATAAATTGTTTTAAAAACAGCTATTAGATTTTCCATTATCTTTTATCAAATATCTAATATCAAAAGTAAAATTTAGTTGATATAAAAACGTGTGGGACAAATATACAGTATTAAAGTAGATACAATGTCAATGATTCTCATGTTGAGATAATATGTAGTTGCTGTCTGTAGATTTATTGTACATACTGTATTTAACATGTCATGAGAATAGGCTTTTAGTGTTGTTCTTTAACTTCTGGTCTGTCTTCCTGTTGGGTTACACACGCTTTTCAAGATGTGCTTCAAGCTTCAATCAAAGTAAGCTGCTTTCCTTATTAGAAGTATGCTTGGTGTTGTGTGTAAATCTATTTTCCCAGCCGGAACTGGCCATTTTAAGTCATGAGAGCTCTCACAGCAAGTTGACCATCAGGGTGGATCAGGCGGGTGCGGGCGACAAGGTAAGGATCACTCTCTGTAGTACTGTTTGTAGACAGATAACAGAGAAAGAAACAGGTATGTATCACTAGAATGCTTTTGAAAAATAAAAGAATGCCAGCTAACCCAAAGCAAACCCAAATAAACAGTGAAAGTACACGTTCCAACATATTGAGCATAGTGTTAAAGCATTGAACCTGTAAGAAAGCTTTAGGAAATCAAAATTACCCATTGTACATCTTTGCCTTTTTAAATTTTTATTATTTACTTTGCTGCAATTTTATAATAAAAACATTTAAACAGTATGGTGAAAAATTGTCTCTGCTTTCAAATGAGAAATATTCAATGAATCAGAAATACAGTAGCAATTTATGTTTACATATCACCAAGAACTTTGAAAAATGTAACCATCAGCTTTAAATTGTGAAGTGTTTACAGATTAAGCTTAAAAACATGCAGTTTAGTTTTATTAACGATTATCCAATGTCATTAGTCATGATATTAAACAACATGCATGATGTTTTAATCACATCACGTGTCAACGAATGTACAATGTGGTTGCTTTTGTTATAGATAATGATTTAGTGACATCTAGTGACAGCCTAGGAGTTCTACTTGCTTGCTATTAGCCAAACCTGAGGTCACTTATATATTTTGTATTGACTGTAAGTAGGTAAAGTCCGGGGATCTGGGGGCAAGCGCATTTAACACCTACTGATTGTGAAATGTATTATTTTGTTACTCCAGGTCACTCCTTACATTACACACTATTGCCATTTGGGTTACCTAATGCCACTGACAATTTAGAAAGACTTTCTGTATGTGGAACATGTTGGATCATATGACAACTGTAAAGCATATTTGGATGATGTAGTTAATTAGGTAGGTTGGGATGAGCATAGGACCACACTCAAGAATATCTGTGAGCATTTTAAAAAGTCTTACTTACTTACTTGGCAAAGCACAAGCATCCTATTTAAAAAAAGAAAGCTGCCCAAATGAAAGTGTGTTCTCTTAAGGCTCCGGGTTGTAAGTGCCATAATCCAGGCTTTGCTACTGTTGTTGTTTATTTGACATCTGTTTAAAATTACACCACAGTGATGTGGACTTGTGGAAGTAGCTTTTATTGTTGATGCCTTTTTATTGAGAAGAATATTCTTAACCTGTTTAGCATCCTATTTTTTTATTTTTCTAAAAACTTAAGCAAGCATCATGGTGTGTACAATACAATTAAGAAGTCTTGGTGATCCAACTTAACTTGCACAAATTTGAAGTGTATTTACTGTGGGTTCTAGACATTTGTCTGTGGTGGTAGTTTTAATTTTTAATGTGTATGAAAAGCACAAGAAAGCTGCTGGGAAAAATCCAGGAGCCTAAGTAACTGGGGTTCAATTTCCCGGGCATTCAACAGCTGACAAATTATTGGGATGCCCAGTCAGCTTATTCCTTATCCAACAGAGCACGTTTGCAGCCAACAATTACAAAGTCATTTAAGTGTATGATATAACATGATTACAAACATTGTTTATGGCTTAAGTGTATTATGACCCTAGTAGTAAAAAGTTGTCTTGTCTGTTGTGTCATTTCCTGTATTGATTACAGAACTGTGAGTGAGGACAATGCACCACCAGGGGGCTCCACCTATATAAAGGCTATACTGTGAATGCTTTTGTATTTGTGTAAGAGTTGATACAGTAGTTAATGTATTGCTTATTAGTCAGGATGTTTCTCCTGAAGTTGTGTTTCTCTTCCTTTATTTGCTAAATATAAGTTTCCTTATATTTAATAATTATTCTTTTTTGTTAGTTACCCCCCTTCCTCTCCAACTGTTCATTCATTTATTTTCTATAGAAGCTTAATCCTTTTAGGTGTCACGTGTAAACCAGTGCCTACCCAGCAACTCTGGACGGGATGGCAGAAACAACACTAGATAGGATGCCAATCTATCAAAGGGTACACACATTCACACACTAACGGGCAATTTAGAGACACCGATTAAACTATCAGACATGTCTTTGCAATGTGAGAGGAAACCGGTGTACCCTGAGAAAACCTTTTTTGTTGTATTGATAATAGACTGTAAATAAAGCTGACACACACAGAACTAATACAATTAAACCAGTGTTTTGGGGAAATAGGTTTGTAAATGTAATGCAGTGTGTGTGTGTGTGTGTGTATACATGTACATGTATATTCATACTGAAAGATCTTGAAATAATAAAGCTGATATGTTTTACAATATTTATGTTTAAATATTTGCCAGTCAGAACATATTTAAACCAGTTGTCAGGCATAAGTTATAGCTATTTGTTATAATTATGCCAGATTCTGCAGCGAGATGCAATCACCATGCTCACAGGGAACACAAAGAATTTCCCTAGTTTATACATTCTTATCAAAATGCCATTTATTTTGTGATGTGTACAGATCGAGTTTCACATCAATACACTACAATACACAAGCCACTCTACCAAACCTCTCAAGTTGCATAATCCCCTCAATCAAAATACACTATACAATGCTCAGAAACTGATCCCACATGGCATCCAATCCCCCCAATGTCTACGTGTTCTAAGCCCAAGCACATTGCTTTCCATACAGCTGTGCAACAAACTGAACATTCAAAGCCATAGGGATGCAAGGGACTCCATACAACCTCAAGTATGCTTACCACACCAGCTCACAAAGAAATGCTTCTAGGGGGAAAGTGTGGTGCCATAATTGGGTCCCCAAGGAACCAATTCCCTACCACTCAGTTCCACATGGCTACACTATTATAGGTATTAAGCTTTTTCTCAGTTGTTTTAAACACACTGCTATTATTTTGAACAGGACAGTATCTTTTATGTTTCCCATTCTGACTTCATGTAAACTTTCAACAAGTGCATGCACTGTATGTATGTATAAATTTATATTTTATTAATTTCTTATATAATGTCTCAATAATTTCCTTATTGTCTGAAAATAATAATAATAAAGAGTTCTGCAAATACAGTATATAATATATATTCTAATACTTGGAACGTTTTATTTTTCATTTGTTTCCTTGTCATAAATTCCATCACTAAGCTGCAACATAAAGAACATTACTTAAGGTTAACGCACAAATGTCAGGGTATTTTGTCTATCATAAAAAGGTGTGTATCATTTCTGAGATGTCTGAGACGCACTCTTATCATAATACAAAAGCAGATGCGTTGGTGGCAGAATTAACACGAGACAAGATTCTTTCAGGAAGCAAAGGGAAATTTTAAAACAGGAAGAGTTTGTTTATGAGACTTCATCATTATCAACATCTGGTGAATGTAATAGTGACCCATCACATAGGCATGCTGCTATGGCTCGATTCCAGATGGGTCTTGTACTCCCTTTTACAGAGGTTAGTCAAAATCCTGGTGATGTACAAATAGATTAGAATAGATTCTACTTTACTGTCATTGTCATTCAAAGAAATATTAATCCCTTGGAACATTGCAGACAACTCACACTGAATATTTATGTCTTTGATATTTTATTAAGGTTTACTGGATTTTAGTTGTTTCTTTCATACGTAAACATATGTGTTATTTGTTAACATATGTTTTATTGTTAAAGACATTTTGCTACACAGGATATCTTTGCTTGTGCCCAAGACTTTCTCACAGTGCTGGTGTACAGATTGTATTGTATCACCCAAATGAGGATCAGTTCCTTTATGAGCCTGGTTCCTCTCAAGGTTTCTTCCTTACTTCCTCAGGGAGTTTTTCCACCGTTTATCACCGTTGCCACCAGCTGTGCTCATCTGGGATAAAATGTAAAGCTGCTTTGGGAAAATATCCATTGTTAAAAGCGCTTTATGAATTGAATTGAGTTGAGTTAAGTTTAGTTGAATTCCATTAGAATGTGATATTGTTTTTCTGGGGAGTTTGACTGTCAAACTTCAGACTTTTTTGGCATAAAAGCCCAGAAGCGTTTATTATGGAAGAGTGAATAGTGGTCTGTTATGTAATATGTCACTTTTCTTACTGGCGTTTACCGACTTGATAAATACATTTGCTAATTAAATCGGGGGCCTAAAATCCATCACTGCATGTTATATTATATACTTTCCACACTGATATTATGCAAACGTCCAACAATTAACCGTATGTATGAATTTATTTTTGTCAATATTAAAAAATGGCCCTTATTTTACTAAAAAGAATGGGCTTTCTAATTCTATAGCAATAAATTAAAGAATAATGCACAATAATGCCTAATATTTTTATCTAATGCCAGCTTTTTTTTATTTCAGTAACTATTAATTAAGATTAGAGCAAATATAACAGAGGTTATTTATGTCTTTCATAAAGAGGTCTGTAAAGTTGTTGAGATCTTTTACAGACATCTTAGCACAGCACACACAAACACACACATTTGCTGGTTTGGTAGTCATAAATTCTTACATGAAGATTATGCCATAAGGCTTTGGAATTTCCATGACATTGGAAAGTTCTTCATTGTTGTGCCGTCTGTTTGGTCTGACTGGATTCCCCAGTAAGCCTTTAAGTGGCAGTAGAATTACAATGACATGTGCTGTGGAATAACCCAACAACCATTTATGAATTATGAATTATGAATTTATTCAAAAATCCCTTGATTTATTAATTTTCTAGAACTTAGACCATATAAGGTATATAAGCCCACCGTCACAAAGACATTTCAATGTATGATATGACATTACAACAAACATTTTTTATATCAAGTGTGTTATGACCCTACCAGTCAAAATTTTTTCTTATTTAGTGTGTCATTTCCTGTATTGATTTCAGAACTGTGAGAGAGGACAATGCTCCCCCAGGGGCTCCATCTATATAAGGGCCACACTGTGAGTAATTTTGTATTTGTGTAAGAGTTGATAGTTAATGTATTGATTATTGGTCAGGATGTTCTCCTGAAGTTATATTTCTCTTCCTTTACTTTCTATGTAAATTAGGTTTCCTTGTATTTAATATTAATTCTGTTTTTCTAGTTATTCCCCCCATTTCCTCTTCTACTGTTCACTAAAGAGACAAATCAATCTTAGTACTTTGCCATGTGAAGAAAATGAAATTATTCTGTGATTATTGCAAATTGAATGTGTAAGCTGAGAGAACTTGAATGGTGTGTATGTCTCTTCTTTTATATTGCAGCCCAAACAAGAGCAGGTCGTTTCAAAGTTGACTGTCCTCTATGTCTTAGTCATGCATTTATCAATATAAATTTGCATTGTGGAAAAATATAAAATATTATTCACAGTGCACGGATCTTCTAAAGAAAAGTCGCTGTGTATTTGAACTCATATGTAGAGAATGTTCTTTTGATAATAGACTGGTTTAATTGTGCTGGATCTGTGTGTGTGTCAGCTTCATTTCCAGTGTTTTGAGGCAATATGTTTGTAAATGTAATGCGGTGTGTATACATGTACATGTATATTCATACTGAAAGATTTTAAAAAGATAAAGCTGATATGTTTTACAATATTTACTGTGCTGTTAATTAATATAATGATAATGTCTTATTATGGTACATCACCAATTGGCAGCACTAGGTAAACTACAGTATATGCAGTACTTGTATGTAATAGATGTATACATTAACTGAACTAACACTTGCGGGCGCTGTAAAAATATGCCAGGTATGGTGCTACATTCTTCAGCAAACTGGATGCGTCACAACAATTTTAGCAACTCAAGCTACATGAGGATAGTACAAAACTCTGCACATTCAATACACCCTTTGGAAGATTTCTAACCTGTCCTCAAAAACTGTTTCTATGAGACAGCTCCTACATGATGAATAGTGACAGTCATGAAAAAGAGTGGCTACAACTTTAAAACACTCACCTCAGAACCAGTTTTGGCCTATTTTGACCCAACTAAAAAGACAAAGATATCAACGGACTGATCTAAAAATGAGATCGGAGCTGTGTTGTTACACACAGATGGTGCTGACTGGAGGCTGGTGGCCGATGCATCGAGGGCAATGACTGCATCGGAATGCCGCTAT
>JAOUQT010344077.1:0-12715 GCA_025769995.1 Xyliphius kryptos | reverse complement strand
CAACTTTCAGCTGTCAGCCACCAAGTTCTAAGAGTCCTAGTCTTTGAATTTCTTGGACGCTGGGCTTCTGTGATGTTTTCTTATTTGATCAACATTTTTTTAGCAAACTTGGAAACTACCTTCCAATGTAAACCAATGTCCAGGTTCATTAGAATGTTTGAAAGTTATATTTCTAATATTCTAACTGGACAGTGGGTAAAACTGGAGGTTCTGAAGGTATTTGTGTGTGGGTGTGTGTGGGTGTGTGTGTGTGTGTGTGGGTGTGTGTGTGTGTGTGTGTGTGTGTGCGCGTGTGTGTGTGGATATTGACTTTTAAGCTTTCTTGAGGATTAAGCCAAAGCGTCCTTATCTGGCGCTCAGCCTCCTCACACAGTGCTTGCGAGAGACCTTCAGATCTGCCTTCATCTCCCCTCCACAGACATTTCACTTCATATGTGCACACACACATCCACTTGTGCGCACACACACACACACACACACACACACACACACACACACACACACCAATCCTAATCTTGCTGTCTCTAACCCAACACACAATCACAGAGGAAGCAAAAAGCACACCTTCTGCAAACACATTTTCTTGCACCTTAACTCATTCTAAAGCGAAAGACCAATCTCAAACCCTTGTCTGTCTATTCTGGGCCTGTGCAGATTTGGAATTTTGATTGGTGTGAGCTCAGACCAGTTGTAGACCTAGGTGGGTTCAGGGATGTGTGAGATGTGTCGCGTCCTGCTCTTTGAAAACATCACTTATATAGGTTCCAGCTTTGCTGTAGTGAGTAGGAGGATAAGGCAACTCCATGGTTCTTACCTCAACGCCCAAAATGTGTCCTTTTTGTACCGAATGGCAAAAGTACAAGCCAAAAAAAAAACGAGTTGTGTGAAAATGATAGTCAAATTAATGTATAGATAAAAAAAATACTATTAAAATCATATACAAGTTTAAGTTTTTATGATATTACATACATACATTTTACTATGTTTTAATACACAAGGATTTGCAAAAAGCCAAGCCATACCTTATGACATACCTTGCATAATTTAATAGTATATACAGATACAGTACCGGTCTAAAGTTTGTACATACTTCCTTCGTGCCAAATTGTCTATTTCCTCTACTTACCGTATAGATGGGTTTTGTAGTTTTTCAATTACAGACTGTAGTTCATCTACATCACAGAACAGGTATAATTTGGGTGGTGGATTGTTTATTGTCAGTTCTGCAGTGACACTGATGCAGTGAGGGGTTTTTAGTGCAGCGGTGCTGCTGTAGTTTCATTTTAAACACCTCAGTGAGGCTGCTGGGATAGGAATAATGTAATACTATTGGGCTCCTGACCATAAGAGAACAGCATAAAGGGGACGTACATGGTATCTGTACAAACAAATGGACTACAGTCTGAAATTGTAGAACTACAAAGTCCATCAGTAATTGAAACTGATGACATGGACAATAAGTGAAACAAAAAGAAGGTGTGTCCAAACATCTGACTGGCACAATTTAAAGAGTATATAGGGGCAGATATACCTATACCAGGGTGCCAATCAATCACTGGGCATACACTCACTTAAACACACAGCAAATGCATAGAGGTAAACACAAACACATGGGTTCTCCATGCCCATCCAGGGAAGAACGTCTCAGGCGCTGGGCAAATACACCCAGGACAGGGTGCCAATCTATGGCTAGGCACAACGATAGATTCAGGGCAATTCAGAGCAGCCAATTGACCTTGAATCCATATTTTGGGCTGTTGATGGAAAATATAGAAATGATAGAAAACCCACACGTGAACAAAAGTAAAAACTCCCGGCTGAAAGCCATTGTGCCGCCCCAAACGCAATAATTACAGTGCGGCACGGTGGCACACCATCATTAGCAAGTTAGCACCAATCAGCGCTGAAGATCCAGGTTCCTTCCATGATCCAAAAAACATGGGTTTAAGGTAAATTGAATGCTTTAAATTGCCCCTATATAGTTTGTGTGTATGTATGTGTGAATTATTGAGTGTGTACCCGACGACAGAATGGCGCCCTGTCATAGGTGTATCTGGCCAGCTCCGGAAACGTTCTCTCCTGGATTGGCACATGGAACTGTTCCCTCTCCCCTGCAACACTAGATTAATCAGAGGAAAATAAATTGATAATAATAATACATTCATTCATTCATTAATTCATTTATTATCTTCAGCTTATTCCCTTTTAAGGGTCGCGGGGGGTGGGTTCCCCATGCCCTTCCAGGGGAGAGTGTCTCAGGCGCTGGGCAGATACACCCAGGACAGGGCGCCAATCCATCGCTGGGTACACACTCACACACACAGTCACACACACATCCACACACTATACAGGGCAATTTAGAGCATTTAATTTACCTTCATGTTTTTGGAATGTGGGAGGAAACCAGCGAACCCGGAGGAAACCTACGCAGACACGGGGAGAACATGCAAAATCCACCCAGATTGGGATTCGAACCAGGAATCCCCAGCACTGAGAGGCGAATGTGCTAACCACTAAACCACCGTGTCACCCCTATAAAAGTAATTGCTTAGCAAATTCTATTTTTAGAATATAGCTGCTCTTTATTTTTGCTCCAAGAAGATCTAGAAAATTTAAATCACTTTTATTTATCATTTATTGGGACTGGGCAGCAATTTTCAACACTGGAAAAGATCAAACACTCGCTCCAGGGATCCAGAGCTAGATTTTCCTTTATTTGGGAACCATTTCTGATATGTATATATGTAGGAAGGCTGAATTCTCTTTCACCCAATCATAAAGCATGTGTATGTTGGATTATATGTATGTCTGAGTATTGTATCTATAGGCTTTAAAACTATAGAAGTTTTATGGTTTGTATGTGTATATACAGTAAATAGAAACCCTGTTCGCTTAATTGTTCTCCCTATCTCTTATTAACAATGTTAAAATTTTAATTTAGGGGCACAAAATTGTCAGGTGCTTATGTTCCATATGTATTTACATACACTGTTAAAAAAATAAAGGGAACACTAAAACAACAAGAAAGGGGAAGACGTGAGGCACTATAGCAATTGACGAGCAGGTAGAGTGGAGAGGATGACGCAAGGCATTTGCCGTATAGCGAGTGGCATGCAGGTAGCGTGGATAAAATTATGGGAGGCTCTTAGTGAATAGTGATTGGCGCACGGGTAGAGTAGAAAGAAAGATGCGAGGTGCTTGGCAAAAAGCGATTGGCACATGGGTAGCGTGGAGGGTAAGACGTGAGGCACTTGGTGTATAGCGACTGGCGAATGGGTTGAGTAGCAAAGAAGACGCGAGGCTCTTTATATAATAAACACTATATAAATATATATATATACACACAACTGTGAATATAAACATAGCAACAATTTTACATTGAATTTTAGCATCATAGAAAATATAACAGAGACTGCAGAATAAGTGGTTTTTTGTAGCACATATTTAAACTTTGAACATGTGAATGATGTACGAGGAAGAGGGAAAGACGCGAGGCACTTGGTGTATGGCGATTGGAGCATGGGTAGAGTGGAGGGGTCGATACAAGGAACTTGGTGTATAGCGATTGGCGCATTCGTAGCGTGGAGTATAGGTGTATTGGTGTATAGCGATTGGCAAGCAGGTAGAGTGGAGAGGAAGATGCAAGGCATTTGGTGAATAGTGATTGGGGCGTGGGTAGAGTGGAGAGTAGTGCACGGGTAGAGTGGAGGGGAAGACACAAGGCACTTGGCATATAGCGATTGGCGAGCGGGTACAGTGGATTGGAAGATGCAAGTATTTGGCATATAGCGAGTGGCGTGGAGGGAAAGACGCGAGACTCTTGGTGAATAGTGATTGGTGCACGAGTAGAGTGGAGGGCAAGATGTGAGGAGCTTGGCATATAGGGAGTGGCCTGAGGGTGGACTGAAAAGGAAGACACAGGGCGGCACAACTGAAAAAGGTATCCCGTTGAATAACGGCTAACGGCCATTTTAAATGCACTGCTCAAAAAATAAAGGGAACACTAAAATAACACATCCTAGTTGTGTTATATAACTTCAAAGCCATCACAAATTCAAAATCAGCTGCTTTTCAAAACTACCTTTCAACCATTATTCCGCTAATAAATGAAGTTGTTAATTTACAGTGTAAATAAAACATTAGGGAAAATCTGGATTCTGATCTGTGTTCGCTTATTTGGAAGTCGCTTCGGATAAATGTGTATGCGAGTGTGACGTAAGTGAACAGTAGAGGTCGCTACTACGTTTGAACAAACAAATCGTGGAACATTATCATTATAAATAAAAAGCAGATCATACAAATCATAAATATGTACTTGTGTGTTACGACAAATAGCATAACGTTTATTAAAATCGTATTTGATATAGAATCGGAATACAATAGCATTAAAGAAGCATTAAGAGATCTGCGTTCCACCTTCATGTATTAGCATTAAATGGGACCCGCTCGCTGTACGATTCGATATAAATACATAAATATCGAAACTTTATCGTTCTGAAGAGCTGACGACTGAAATTTTGGATGTCTAAGATAAATAAAACAGTTGGTTCCACTGGGGCTCGAACCCAGGACCTTCTGCGTGTAAAGCAGACGTGATAACCGCTACACTATGGAACCGTGTGCAAGCGGGGCAGAAATACAGATACAGAAACCACAGAACATGGGCACGTTTTCATCAGTTATTTTAGTTAACTGTGCCGAAGCCATATAAAGAATTCCGATTCCCTTTTTAGTTCCGGTTACACACGAAGCTTATAAAACAGGAGATAGATCCGTACAGAAACCAAACAAGGAATGCACTGTACATTTATAATTAACATTAAATGTTTGTTACATCCTGTACATTTAATAATGGTTCCTAAAATGTTATGTATGGTTCCTTAAAGGTTTTGTCAGGTTCCTAGAAGGTTATGTATGATCCCTAAAAGGATATGTATGGTCCCTAAGAAGTTGTGTATGGTTCCCTAAAGGTTACGTATGTTTCCTTAAACGTGAGGTTGTGTATGGTTCCTAAAATGATATGTATGGTTCATTAAAGGTTATGTATGGTTCTTTAAAATGTGTTTGGTTCCAAAAAAGGTTGTGTATGGTTCTTTAAAGGTTGCGTACAGTTCCTTAAAGGTTATGTACAGTTCCATAAAGGTTGTGTACGGCCCTAAAAGGCTGTTTAGGGTGCTCTCAAGGTTATGTATGGTTCCTTAAAGGTTATGTATTGTTTCTAGAAAGTTATCCATGCTCCCCAAAAGGTTATGTAAGGTTCCTTAAATGTTTTGTATGGTTCCTTAAAGGTTGTGTATCGTTCATTAAAGGTTATGTATGGTTCTTTAAAATGTGTATGGTTCCGTTAAGGTTGTGTACGGTTCCTTTAAGGTTATGTACGGTTTCTTAAAAGTTGTGTACGATTCCAGAAAGGTTGTGTATGGTTCCTTAAAGGTTATGTATGATTATGTATGTTTCCTAAAAGTTTATGTATGGTCCTTAAAATGTTGTGTATGGTTCCTAATAGGTTATGTATGGTCCATGAAGGTTATGTATGGTCCCTAAAAGGCTGTGTATGGTTCCCTAAAGGTTGTGTACGGTTCCCTAAAGGTTATGTTTGGTTCATAAAAGGTTATGTTTGGTTCCTAAAAGGATATGTATGGTTCCTAAAAGGTTATGTTTGGTTCCAAAAAGGTTATGTGTGTTCCCTAAAGGTTATGTATGATCCCTAAAAGGTTATGTATGGTCCCTAAGAAGTTGTGTATGGTTCCCTAAAGATTATGTATGGTTCCTTAAAAGTTATGTATGGTCCCTAAGAGGTTGTGTATGGTTCCAAAAAGGATATGTATGTTTTCTTAAAGGTTGTGTATGGTTTATTAAAGGTTATGTATAGTTCTTTAAAATGTGTTTGGTTCCAAAAAGGTTATGTATGGTTTCTAAAAAGTTATCTATGGTCGCTAAAAGGTTAAGTATATCCTGAAATGTTTTGTATGGTTCATTAAAGTTTATGTATGGTTCTTTAAAATGTGTTTAATTCCAAAAAGGTTATGTATTGTCCCTTTAAGGTTTTGTACAGTTCTTTAAAGGTTGTGTACAGTTCCTTAAAGGTTATGTATGGTCCCTAAAAGGTTATGTATGGTTTCCAAAAGGTTGTGTACAGTTCCTTAAAGGTTGTGTATGGCCCTAAAAGGTTATGTATGGTCTCCAAAAGGTTATGTATCTTTTCTAAAAAGGTTATGTATGTGTCCTTAAAGGTTATGTATGTTTCCTAGAAGGTTATGTATGGTCCCTAAAAGGCTGTGTATGGTGCCCTCAAGGTTATGTATGGTTCCTAAAAGATTATATATGGTTCCTTAAATGTTTTGTATGGTTCCTAACGGTTGTGTACCATTTATTAAAGGTTATGTATGGTTCTTTAAAATGTGTATGGTTCCATTAAGGTTGTGTACGGTTCCTTTAAGGTTATGTACGGTTCCTTAAAAATTGTGTATGGTTCTATAAAGGTTGTGTATGGTTCCTAAAAGGTTATGTATGGTCCCTAAAAAGTTAGGTATGTTTCCCAAAAGGTTATGTGTGGTTTCTTAAAGGTTATGTACGATTCCTTAAAGGTTGTGTACGGTTCCTAAAAGGTTATGTATGTTTCCTAAAAGTTTATGTATGGTCCTTAAAATGTTGTGTATGGTTCCTAAAAGGTTATGTATGGTCCCTAAAAAGTTTTGTATGGTTCCTTAGAGACTGTGTATGGTTCCCTAAAGGTTGCGTATGGTTCCCTAAAGGTTATGTTTGGTTCCTAAAAGGTTATGTATGGTTCCTAAAAGGTTATGTTTGTTTCCAAAAAGGTTGTGTTTGATTCCAAAAATGTTATGTGTGGCCCTTAAAAGGTTCTGTATGGTTCCTAAAAGGTTATGGTTCCTAAATGGTTCTGCTTACGAGCTCAGTGGCTTCTTTCTGAAGGAAAGCCATTATTAAAGGACCATCCGCTTATTATTGTTCACACTGCTTTTTATCCCGTTGTTGAGCCTGACAAACAAAACGCTGTGCAGTAAGAACCCAATTCAGAGACAGGAATGTTCTCATGATCATAGCTTTTTTGATAATATTTTTTTATTCAGAAGTCAAACAGCATATAAACAATTACATTTTATTCCAACTCAAATCCGTAATTCCCAAGAGACAGACAAAAACCCAAACTACCCAACATTTACAAACATGAGCACAAACTGTGACAAAGACAAACACAAAAACATACAAGTAAAAAGAAACATACAAGTAGTTATAAAAATGGTAATAAATGTTAAAAATAGGGGCAGTAATGGTTAGCATGTTCGCCTCTCAGTGCTGGGTTTGAATCCCAATCTGGGTGGAGTTTCCATGTTTTCCCTGTGTCTGTTTGGGTTTCCTCCAACTTTCCAAAAAATTACTGATAACTGATAATTACTGATAACTTCCTAAACACTCTCCTCCTCTGCCTCACAGAAACCTGGACTAGAACACAAGAATAATTAGCCTTAAATGAAGCTTCTCCACCTGGCTATAGTTATGTTCATAAACCTCGTCTTAGTGGACATGGAGGTGGAGTGGCCACGATCTATAAAGAAAATCTAGATATATCACTGAATAACAAGTTTAAGACAAAATCCTTTGAAGCTTTCATACTCAACATAAGCATTTCAACACCAAAGAAATACAATTTCACCCAACTTATTACCATATACTGCCATCCAGGCCCGTATACAGAGTTTATTAATGAATTTGGTGAATTTCTCTTCAATTTAGTGGTCTCCTCAGATAAGGCTGATTTTAATGTTCACTTTGAAAACACTCAAGACTCATTTAAATTAGAGTTTGCCTCTATCCTCGATTCCATGGGTGTCTCTCAAAATGTGGTAGGTCACACACATCGCTGTAAACACACATTAGGCTCAATTTTGTTACAAGGTATTAACGCTAATAATGTAACGTTCCACAAAGTGAGGTCATCTCTGATCATTATCTAATAACATGTGACTTAGAAATTAATATTGATCTAATCATTAAACCACAATATAATACAACCCCTGGCAAAACATATGGAATCACCAGTCTGGGATGAGCATGAATTCAGACATTTCATTCTGTAGAACAAACTCATATCAAAATCATGATGCAATAATAAGGTAATTCCAAAGTGAAACTTGTTGACTTTCAGAAACACTAAAAGAAATATATTAAAAAAAACGTGGCTAAAACATATAAATGTACATGATCAGGCTCTACTGTATCTGAGTGAACTTATTCAGTTATATAAACCAAGACGCAAACTCCGCTCTCAAGGTGCTGGTTTACTTTTAGTTCCTAGAATTAATAAAGTTACTGCTGGTGGAACAGCACACAAGGCTCCTCAACTATGGAATAGCCTTCCAGTTACTGTTCGTGATTCTATAATCTTTAAAAGTAGATTAAAAACACATCTGTTTACATTTGCGTTCAATTAATTCCCTGTAGATAAAGGTGTAGATCTCAGGTTTGGCAGTGTTGGGTTGGTAATCTGGGCTAGTCTCTGCTGGCATTTCACCTCCTCACCCTCCTCATTATTAATGGGGGGCGTGGCGCTGAAATGATGCTATTCCGGGGGGCCTTCTTGACATAGAGTCTGCATTATCTGCCCCTTTCAGTTATTCTGCTTTAGTCAGTTCTGCTGGAGTCACATGCTGCACAGTGTGTCAATCATACCTCATTAATCACAGAATTTACGGTGCTTTATTAGCTCTAACTGTGTGTCTTGTCTGTTTTTCTGAGGTGTCGTCTTAAGGTGTCCCCATCTCCTGGTCTATGGCACTGCCGGAGCACTGCGGATACGACCATTATGGAAAGGATCATGGATTTCTGTTGGACTGACAGCAGTGCAGTCCTGGAGGATGGACTTATAGTGTATATAATTTTTAGTATTGTTTAATATGGACACATATAGACTGATCTATACAGAACCTGTACATGGCTGTCCTACTCTGATGCTGCGTGGCCGCTCAAGGAGGAGGAGTCCTCCACTAAGCCTTGGTCCTCCCAAGGTTTCTTCCTAAAATTAAGATCATAACAGGGAGTTTTTTCTTGCCACTGTCGCTTCGGCTTGCTCATTGGGGGTTTAGGCTTTGAACTCTGTAAAGCTGCTTTGTGACAACACACCGATGTAAAAAGCGCTATATAAATAAATTACTTGAACTTGGGTGTGGTAGCTCAGTGGTTGGGGTGTTGGGCTAACAATCTTAAGGTTGTGGGTTTAAATGCCAAGTCCACTGTCCAAAGTGGGTTCTTGAGCAAGGCATTTAAACCTGATTGCTGTATCAACCCTGTGTCCCAACACTAAACAAGTTGTGATACTTATACTGTATTTCGCTTTGGATAAAAGTGTCTGCTAAATGCAAATTTAAACACGTCGAAATTTAGCACAGACCTAGTTAATACGTTGTAAACTCAAAGCATGTATTTTCTCACTGGTCTGCTATTATAAGCATGACTAAGAGCTACTTCTCAATGGTATAACATAAGACAGTTCACCACATCAGGACATGTCATGTCAAATTCTTAAATGTGGCCAAGTCATTTGGGTGGGGCATTTCAAAGATGATTGCTCTTGTTCTCTAAGGAAAATTGATTGCATTTTTTTCGCCCCTTATTTGGCCCTAGTAAATTTAAGCCATATAAAACTTTGTATAACTGAAGGAGACAATCTCCAGCTTAGCCCATTAGTATATTTAATTGGCAAGTTGGAATGACAGAATTTCAAAAACAATTTGAAAGGAGAGCACCTTGCTCAAACAAATTCTACATCCAGAAAACTTGTTTGGTCATGTCATAAGTTCAAATATTCTTATCTTCTGCAATAAATATGTGATACATGAGTCAGGTCACATACTTGAGCTGGATTTGTCAGGGCAAGATCTAAAAAACATTTTAGACATGATTACACAAACTGTAATTTAAAAGTCCTCCAACCGTGTTTCACTTTAACACATAACCATAAAAACAGAAAATCATTTTCTTACCGACTGTCAGATATAAAAAAACATCTGCCGTTAAAAATCCTACAAAATTAAGTAGAAAAATTCTCAAACTACAATTAAAATCAAAGCATATTATTATCATACAATTACTGAATTAGAAGCAATAATAATAATTAAAAGCATTCTGATTACTTGATATAAAAACGGTCATAAAAAGACCATAACACAAAATCGACCCATCTTGTCACAGGCACTGAAAAGATGCTCAGAGAGGGTGAGTGCCACTTAAATGTCTTTTAATGAGAGCCACCAACTTAAATACACAAAGTACTAGCTCCAAAATCCACCCAAGTGAGCCTTATAAATGAGAGCGTGACTAATTAACCAATAAACCCAATTACCTAATAAACCAATCAAAACTCAGGAAAAGGAGGCCGTGCAAGTGGGGAGGTAATGAGGATAAAGTTGGTGTGTGAGTGAAAGTGACACAGCTCTTCTGCAAAAGAACAAAGAAACATGAAAAGTTGTAAACAGGAATTCACTGGCAAGCCAAGCGGCAAACAGCATTTTTTGGGTGAAAAAAAAAATGAAAACTTGACTGCAAAACAAAATAATGCAATTCAAGACTTTCTAATAATAAGCAGCAAGCATGTGAGGAAGTGAGAAGAGTTGTATGAGAGCGGTTATGTGGACTGTGACACAACATCTTGACACTTTAATGGTGAATAAGGTGATAAAATTTTGTTTGTAAGCCAAGCAACAGTAAAGTGGCAAATGTTCTGTTTATCCTAAATTGTAGTAAGAACTTCATTGTGGTTTACTTTCCATTTTTGTAAAGCTGCTAACAAATTTATTTTGAAAAATAGTTATTTAAATTCAGTTAAATTTAATTTGAATTATTTAGTATATAAAGAAAATGGACAGAAGGTTATCACTGCAAATTAAATAGCTTCTCAGGTTACTACAACAATGCCTATGCAATGATTTTATATATTTACAGTGATTACTTTTTTGTGTATATATTTTTTTAATTCTTTAATACGTTTTTAAACCTTTGTAATGCTTTTATAAAATATGTTTGGGTTTGATAATTCATCAGCATTTCAATTCATTTGACTTCCATTTGACATTTTGTATCGGTTTTGATTCTCCTCTGGATGGGAATGTGGAACTTTCTGCTCTAGTACAGGATTTAGTGATCAAGATAACAAGATTAGAATGAGATGTGTATCTGTTTGGGATACACTAAATACAAACCGGGTTCCAAAAAGTTGGGACATTAAACAAATTGTGAATAAAAACTGAATGCAATGACGTGGAGATGGCAAATGTCAATATTTTTTTTCGTATTAGAATATAGATCAAAAGTTGAATCTGAGTATACGTAACATTTTAAAGGAGAAATATGTTGATTCTAAATTTAACAGTGTCAACAAAGTCCAAAAAAGTTGGGACAAGTAGCAACAAGTGGATGGAAAAAGAAAACACTCCGCTTCTCAGATTGTCAGTGTCTCTCTGAAGCCAAGATGGTAAGAGGATCACCAATTTCACTATTGTTGCACAGCAATACCACAATGGTGTTATCCAGCATAAAATAGCAAAGACTTTTAAGTTATCATCATCAACCGTGCATAACATCATCAAACGATTCAGTGAATCTGGAACAATCGCTGTGTGTAAGGGTCAAGGCCGTAAAACTCTACTGGATGCTCGTGATCTCCGGACTCTTAAACGTCACTGCACCTCAAAGAGAAATGCCACTGTCAAGTAAATAACAGAATGGGCTCACCATACTTCTAGAAACCATTGTCAGTGAACACAACCCACTGTGCCATTGTCAGCTAAACTCTACATTGCAAAGAGAAAGCCATTTCTAAGCAAGCTCCAGACGTTTGCACTTGGCCAGGGGTATTTTAAAATGGAATATGGCAAATGGAAGACTGTTCTGTGGTCAGATGAGTCAAGATTTGAAGTTCTTTATGGAACACTGGGACACCATGTTATTTGGACCAGAGAGGACAAGGATAGCCCAAGTTGTTATCAACGCTCCGTTCAGAAGCCTGCATCACTGATGGTATAGGGATGCATGAGTGTTTGTGGCATGGGCAGCTTGCATGTCTGGAAACGCACCATTAATGCCGAGAACTATGTTCAGGTTCTAAAACAACATATGCTCCCATCTAGACGCCATCTCTTTCAGAGAAGACCCTGCATTTTTCAACAAGATAATGCCAGACCACGTTCTGCAGCAATCACAACATCATGGCTACGTAGGAGAAAGAGCTGGGTACTGAAATGACCAGCCTGCAGTCCTGATCTTTTCATCTTTGGAGCATCATAAAGAGGAAGGTGTGACAAAGAAGGCCCAAGTTAGAACAGTTAGAGGCTGTGTTAGACATGAGAACTTGAGAAACTGGTCTTTTCTGTCCCCAGTTGTCTGTTAAGTGTTGTAAGATGAAGAGGGGATGGTAAAAATGTCCTTGTCCCAACTTTTTTAAGATTTGTTGATGCCATAAAATTTTGTAACAACAACATATTTTTCCCTTAAAATTATACATTCTCTCGGTTTGAACTTTTGATCTGTGATTTGTGTTCTATTCTGAATAAAATATAAGATGTTGGCACCTCCACATCTTTGCATTCAGTTTTTATTCACAATTTGTTTAGTGTCCCAACTTTTTTGGAATCCAGTTTGTAGAATACATGTCAATGCAGGTGGACGGTATGTTTGCCCTGCAATGAACTGATAACCTTAC
>JAOUQT010344062.1:0-12117 GCA_025769995.1 Xyliphius kryptos | reverse complement strand
CACATAAACAAATTTGGGTAATTTAGAGCATTCAATTTACCTTAAATCAATATTTTTGGACTGTGGGAGGAATCCGGAGGAAACCCACACGGACACTGGTAGAACATGGAAACTCGACCCAGATCAGTATTCGAACCGGGAATCCCCAGCGCTAAGAGGCAAATGTGCTAACCACTAAGCCACCCACATCTTTATTTTATTAAAATAAAATATTGATGCTCAGTGTGGTCAGTTATACATCCACCCATCATCTTCCACTTATTCCTGTACTAGGGTCACGGTGGGGTTTCCCTTGTC
The DNA here is from genome assembly GCA_025769995.1 of Xyliphius kryptos. Taxonomy (NCBI): domain Eukaryota; kingdom Metazoa; phylum Chordata; class Actinopteri; order Siluriformes; family Aspredinidae; genus Xyliphius; species Xyliphius kryptos. Next base: position 11,820 of record JAOUQT010344062.1, on the reverse strand, counting down.
CATCCAGGGGAGAAAATCTTTGGTGCTGAGCAGATACACCCAGGATAGGGCGCCAAGCCATTGCTGGGCATACCCTCACTCACACATCCACACCCAAACACAGGGCAATTTAGAGCATTCAATTTACCTTGAATACATGTTTTTGGACTGTGTGAGGAAACCAGAGAACCTGGAGAAAACCCACACGGATATGGGGAGAACATGGAAACTCCACCCAGATTGGGATTCAAACCGGAATTCCTTAGTGCTGAGAGGCAAACGTGTTTACCACTAAGCAATCGTGCCGCCCAGTCAGTTATACAGTGACAGTTTTTTGCCTGTTTTTTTTGTGTTCCGAAACATTAAACCAATTTAAATAGTAGTCAACAACAACACAATGAACACAAAATGCAATTTGTAAATGAAGTGTTTATTTTTAAGGGAGAAAAAAAATCCAAACCTTCATGGCCCTGTGTGAAAAAGTGATTGCCCCCTTGTTGAAACACACTATAACTGTGGTTTATCACACCCAGGCCTGATTATTGCCACACCTGTTCTCAATCAAGACATCACTCAAATATGCCCTGCCTGACAAAGTGAAACCACCAAAAGATCCTTAAAAACTACACATCATGCCGAGATCCAAAGTGATTAAGCTCCATCAGTCTGAAAAGGGTTTTAAAGCCATTTCTAAAGCGTTGGGAATCCAGCGAACCACAGTGAAAGTTATTATCCACAAATGACATGGAACAGTGGCGAACCATCCCAGGAAATGGCCAGCCGCCCCAAATTACCGCAAGAGTACAGCAACGACTCATCCAAGAGGTCACAAAAGACCCCACAACAACGTTCAAAAAAACTGCAGGCCTCACTTTATGGCCTCAGTTATGGTCAGAATTCATGCCCCCACCATCAGAAAGAGAGGGGGCAAAAAAGGCCTGCATGGCAGAGTTCCAAAAAAAAACCCACCGAGGAGCAAAAAGAACATTAAAGCTTGTCTAAATTTTTCCAAAACACATCTTGATAATCCCCCAAGACTTTTGGGAAAATATTCTGGGAACCGACAAGACAAAAGTTGAACTCAGAGTTACATTACATTTGGTGTACAATAAACACTGCATTTCAGACAAATAAATTTATACCAACAGTAAAATATGGTGGTGGAAGTGTGACAGTCTGGGGTCTGTTGTGTCCTCAAAAGGCCATTCATGCTCGAAAATCGTCTATATTTAACTGGATTAGAACAATTCTGCAAAGATGAGTGGGCCAAAATTCCCCCAAAACGCTGTGAAAGAATTATTGCTAGTTATCGCAAACGCTTAGTTGCAGTTGTTGCTGCTGAGGGTGGCTCAACCAGTTATTAGGGTTAGGGGGCTTTTTCACACTGGGCCATCTAAGTTTGGATCTTTTTTCACCCTTAATAATAAACACCTTCATTTACAAATTGCAGTTTGTGTTTTCTTGTGTTGTCTTTGACTAGTATTTTGACTACAATTTAAATTGGTTTGATATTCCGAAACACTTAAGTGTGACAAACATGCAAAAAAAAAAAAACGAGAAATGAAAAAGGGGCAGAACTTTTTCACACCACTGTAGTAACTGATGAAATGATCATTAAGGTGAATATAAAGTGACATACAGTACATCAGTGTCCCTCCATACTGCAGCAGATACTCACTAGACGTGTCGAAGTGATCATGCAGGGTTCTAGAGCTTGTACTTTCTGCAGCTTTCTCGAACGCTCTCCCAAAGAAGCTGCAGAAGAACCAGCCCCAGTTAAAACACAGACCTGTACAAAGGAACTCTCAGCCATGTGAACACTTACTTCTTCTTGTTGGAGGTCTCAGATTCAGGTGGGATCCCCAACACGATCACCGTGCCTCGCTCCAGGTCCATGGGGGCAGCCATGATGAGGGGTAGCACCTTACAGCGCTTATTCCTGGTCTAACACACATTTAAATACACTAATCACAGGGAGGACTTTTAATACAACAATATGATTTGATTGATCTGTGAGAGATAGGTACTGCTAACAAAAAATTACAAACACACCAGTACTAAACTCTACTCTTTCTTGGTTGTAAATGATCAAATCACAGTATTTCTTGTGAGGCTGTCAGAGGGGTCGGTTCTGTTTCATAAAAATATTAAACGGAAATGCAGGACTTACAGAACTCACGAACGCCTTCAACAGGTATTTGCAGAGTAAAGTCAGAGCCAGAGGTTTAGAGAAGAGCTTCACATCAGGGGTTCCCTTCAGAGATATTCAGCAGAACTCGATTAATATCCACATTAATGATCCTGAAGTGCCTGTGAGTAGGAGGGAGGGGGTTGGGTTTCAAGGACCTTACCTCTAATAAATGACAGTACAGGAAGGGTCCCTGAGACAGAATGAGGTTGGTGCAGATGCAGCTGGCCACCGTCTGCTGGATTGCCTTCAGCTTTTTTTTGGCCAAATCAACTCCAATGTGCAGCCTGTCGATGTTACTCCTGCAGAACACATCATAACCCCACCCCCCATCAATTACCAACCTGTACTGAGATCTGTACTAACAGTGCATATCAACACTGTACACACACACCTTGACAGGCAGTCGAGGGCTTTAATGAAGTTATCCGTGGGACTTTCCACCTTCTCCACGTTCTCCAGCAGCGAGGTGGCCGCGTGAACAACATCACTGGCCAAAAAGCGGTTCTTAAAGCCGAAATGAACGCTGAAGGTCTGAACACGGATGTCCCTCATCCTTATATCCATAATCGACATGACAAAGCAGAGGAAAGAAAAAGGTAGTCATTGAAACTATGTATTTGGGTTTTTAAGAGGACATTTTTACAGCCCCCCGTATAAACTCTATATTTATTCTGGTTTTGGGGAGGGCCTCATCATCCCTGATTTGATGGACTACTCAGTTATGTTACATTTGATTTTCTGTGCATTTTAAATGATCTCCAACATATAAACAGGTCGAAACTCAGTTCTCCCCAAACACAGACTCCTTCTCTGATGAAAGACTTATTCTCCCTGTGCAGGAAGCACGAGACCCAGTTCTATAAAACTCATTATATTTAATGTCTTAACAGCTCATCAGATAAATTTTAGACAGGAGTTGTTTTTTTTTTAGTTTAATCATAGTGTAATTTATTATCTATAGGTTTAATGTCTTTATATTGTGGAGAACATCAAAAAACACAAGTCAGGAAAATCCCAAATCCTAGTCACTCTCATAAACCCTGCCGAGGGTCCGAGTCCTCCATTAAACTACAGCCTGGGGAACTCTTAATAAGATCATACAGCGAGGCACATCAGAGCTCTTACCCAAATTTGTTGGCGGATTCCTCAATGACCTCACGCAAGTTTTCTTTAATAGACATGTCCATGGAGTGAAACTTCTGTCGTACCTGTTTGAGTGGGAGACTGAGAGAAACAGATTGAACCTCAGGAATCCGAAGTTATATCTAACAGAACTCAGACGGTTTTATTCAAAGAGACTTAAAAATGAGAACACAAGAAAGCAGTTAAGGTGAAACCAGCCACAGTATAGTATCAAAGATTCATTGTATCATTATCCGATCTGGATTTCACTATTTGGCAGTGGTGAACTATATGGAGTGAGAATTATCAATACTGAGTTTAAATCCATCACTAGGGTGCAGTAAACAAGGATTGTATTTTGTAAAGATTAAGAGTAAAAGGGGCAGATCCAAAGATTGTCTTGTAGGCCAGAGTCATTGACTTGTAGTGAATGCAGGCAGCTACAGGGAGCCAAAAAGAGAGAGAGAGGAGTAATGGAGTGACATGAGATCGGTTGGGCTGGTTGAACACAAAACAGGGCTGCAGAGTTTTGGATCAGTTGTAGAGGCCTGATTGTGGAAGCTGGGAGACAGACAAGCAAAGCTTTACAATAATCGAGCCAGGATAGTATTAGGGCTTTCGACCAGCAGCTGAGTAGCTTGTCTAACTCACCCAGATTTATAATAATCTTAACACCAAGTCTCTGATATAAAGTGGCCTTTATGGTTTATAGTGTAACTAATGAATAAAACTAACAGCAAGAGACCCACATGTTCAGAGAGCTGAAGAGAAACAGAAGCTCCACATTCTCATGACGTTAAGTTTTATATTTATAATAACCACTACTGACAGAGATTAACCTTTATATATAAATGTAACACAACTGTAACATCTGTGGGTCATTTAAAATATCATAAATAATTTAATTATCACGTTTGTGTGAGAGAGAGAGATAGAAATACATGGATAACTTACCCCATATCTGCAAGGAATTCCTGAAGCTTCTTCTGTCCATTGATAGACCAGAGTTTAAAACAGCAGGAGGTGTAGCAGGAGTTACAGATGCTCTCATACAGAGACCAGTGTTGATATAAAACCAGTCTCAAACTAACACACAGTTAAGGGAATAACACAAACAAAACTCCACAAACACACACCATCATGAGCCAGAGCCGGATACTCGTATTCAAATGAGATCCTCATGCAATCGATGGAGACGGAATTCTCTTCGTCCTCATTGCGATGATTATGACGAGATACGTGTCTCTGCAGAGTCGCTATATCGGTCACATACTTCATACTAAAAGCAAACGAATACTTTAAAATTCGGTATTAAAAAAACAACTAAAAAGACAAGGAGCTAAGTTGACTTTGAGAAGAACCTTACTGTGTGACCTTTTCATGGACCCACTGGTCAGTCAGACCGATGATGCTCCACCTGGAACAACAGAACAGGAACCAATCAGTTATTACCATGCAGCCTTTAAACTTCAGGTAGCAATACACAGGTTTATAACCAGAATATAGGGATCATGATCATCTGCAGATATTTTAGAAACAAATGTAATATAATACCCACCACAGCATGTCTCTTGTGTCTTTGGTCATGATCCAGGCCAGTTCAAACATTACCATGGCAGCCTGGGGGCAATCAGAGCATAGATGTGTAGATGAGCACAAAAAGGATAAACTGCAAAATGTTAGTGTTACTTTTGGAGACTTGAACTCACAGAGGTACCGTGGTACTCATACTGCTCATAATCAAACAGAATGTCCCTCCTAAAAGCAGACAACACACACGTTTATGAGGTCAGAGGACATGAAGTTCTTTAACAAATAACAGAGGTGAACATCTAATCTGTACGGTTTCAATATTAATTAGGAGTAAATGAGGCCTAAATCACCTGCGAGCTTCCCATGCTCTCCTCTCGCGTTGCCGCTCAATTCTTCTCTCCAGCGCACCCTGTAACCCACAAATAACAAAATAAACCACAACAGGAATCTTTAAACAGAAGTAAACATAAAAGGGAGAAAAAGAAAAAAAAAATCCTACCTCATCGAAACGACGGCGCTTCCCAGAGGGCTCAGATCCGCCGTCGCTCTCATTCCCAGAATCACCTGCTTCACTCTCATTCTCCTCCTCGTCGTCTCGGAAAATATCATCATAGGAAGGAACGCCCAGATCATCGTCTTGCTTAATTAGCAGTTTGATCTGTGTTGAGTGAAGTAAAGCATCATACAGCGGACTGAACGAGGTGACCGTTAACAACTTATCCTATCTGTAATCAGAGACACTACTTCAATCAAATAATCGGTACATGGCGGTCCTACACTTCTGATGCTGCCCGGACACTCAAAGAGAAAGAATCCCTCCCCGAGCCTTTGTCCTTCCAAGGTTTCTTCATAAAAAAACAACAGAGTTTTTTCTTGCCACAGTCACTTCAGTTTGCTCTTTTAGGATTAAAACCCTGTAAAACTGCTTTATGACAATGTCCTGTTGTAAAACAACGCTATATAAATACATTTCGTGAACTTTATTAATGAAGAAAATAAGAATGGAGTAGCATGTGTGAAGTTTATTAATCTTTAAAATGATTCAAATGATAAAAAGTTTTAAAGTGAGATTCTTTAAATAACTTTATCTGCAAGTTATCTAAAAACACCCTCTCTATATATTTCCATATTATATAATATATGAAGACAGATTTTTTCTTTAACTGAAACCACAAATGGTAATTAACTTAAAAAATACACCTATATAAATATGAATAAAATAATTTAAGCAGCATCGGTTCTCTTACAGCAAAACATTTATGTTCTTTCACGGTGACGGACAGTGATGCGCGACTCTCATGTACCTGAGTGTCATTATAAACGTTAACAACGTCCACAGGTCTGTGAGTATCGCAGATAAAGAAAACGGAGTCTTCCTCAGGCTGCAGCGTCTCCAGCAGGTCTACATTTGCCCCACAGTTAATAAGGACAAAATATCGGTACTACAAAAAAATAAAAAGAGCATTCATATGGTCAACATCTGACAGAATCACTACAAAGTGAACGGAGGATTCATCTATGATTTAAATGTTGAACCTGGTGGGGTTACGGACTGCAGCAATGTTCTTCACTACCTGATTATAATAAATTTGGTCTAAAATAATTCTAATTCTTGACAGATTGTAATTCTGATGAGAAAATTCTACAAATAAGTAAAAACGATTACAGTTTTAATGTCATGTAGGTGTTTACGCTCTGCACAAATTATTAATAAAGATCAATAAAAACCTGTTCCTTATGTTCCAAAAAGGCCGTTCCAAGTTCTTCCCATCCCGTAACAGGAACCAGTGTGTACTGGACTTGATCACAGTGGAACAAAGCCTGAAAAAGTATAATAATATTTTTTATTATTATCATACACATTTAACCTGACACTACTACGGTGCTACAGGTCTTGTGACTACGGTATATCACACCTGGAGGATTTTACACGCGCACAGTGCATCAATATCGGCCGACACGAACAGAGCGACTCTCTGAAACAGAATAATAATAAAACCAAGTGAAAACTCTTTCAAAATAAACGTTTCAGAACTTTCAAGTTTTTTAGCTAAGCGGCTCGTTAGCTACCAAACCACAACTATCAGACACGGTAAATCAGAAAACCTCCATAATACTCACCTGGTTAACAACGACATCATAAAACTCTTTTCTAATATCGGTCACAAACATTTTGACGACCCGAGATAAACGCTAATGTGGATAGTAATCGATATTCTGACGCACTTCTCTAAACGCCTTACAACCGAGACCAACCTCTGGCGCCAAATTCGTTCGTGAGTGCATGGGCGGGGCTTCACTTTTGCTGCCCAATAGAATAAGAGTTCTGGGTGACAGCTGATTTCACGCCACCAATAGGCACAGAAAAACAGTGCGAGAAACATGTTAAGCCACATAAGAGCCAAAATGGCGGTTTCCAAAAACCTTACCGCTGTAAAGGATAAAAACACTTGACTGATTACAAAATACATCGATGTAACCAGAAAGACTTTTATAAACACATGCGCGGCTTTTTATATTTTTGACAACCAACTTAATTTTGCTTTTTCATTTGACCACATTTAAGATTTAACTTTTATTACATTTAATGTCAATTTTTTAAAATAATTATATTAATGTTTTATGTAAATAAGCACACAAAAACTGTTTATTATAATAACATATAGTATCTCTATTATGATATAAAAACATGACATTATTACCATGTAAGAATAATATACTTACATAGTTAAATTAGCGTTACATTTACATTTAGTCATTTAGTAGATGCTTTTATCCAAAGCGACTTATAAATGATAAAAAGTTTAGGGAAAATATACATAGTATAATTAAATTATTAAATAAGAGATTCGGATTTATTGTATTTTTTACCTTTGTTGTTTTTTCACTTTGTTAACTTTAAAGACCTTTACGCTTTAAAAATGTTATCATTTGATTGGCCAGTCTAACATGGTGTCTGAAGTGATTGGTCTGTGTGTTTGTTGTGTTTAAACGTCATATCCAGTATGAACATACACTTCCGTGTGTATTAGAGGCTTTTTGGTGAAGACTCTGGGACATTAATAGAGTTTAGATTACGTTTAACTGTAAATAATGGTGAGTAATAACGGAATATTTAAACGGTGATGTTGCCCCGAGTGTAGATGCGATCGCGTGACTGTGTTAGATTAATGAGATGTAGATGAAAGTGCGGCGTCACGCGGCTGTGTGTCTGTTCTGTTTTTCCATGATCTCTGTTGTGTGTGTAGTAAGTGAATGATGTCTCTCTCTCTTTCTCTCTGCAGTTTTCCTTCAACATGTTTGATCACCCGATCCCGCGGACGTTTCAGAGCCGCTTCTCCACTCAGTATCGCTGTTACTCGGTCTCCATGCTGGCGGGACCCAACGACCGCTCCGACGTGGAGAAAGGGGGGAAAAGTAACCAGCGCTGTCTTTATTAACGCTCTATATATACATTTGGTCATTGAGCAGACACTTTTATTCAAAGAGACTTACAGTATCCCAAACTAATGGTTGGGTTTAGAACACAGGGCTGATACAGCCCCCTGGAGTAGTTAGGGTTACGGGTCAAGGACCCACTTTGGCAACTAAAGGGGACCTGGGATTTGAACTCACAACCTTTAGCTTGATAGCTCAAAACTCTATCACCACAACTCCAACTGAGCATCACCCCTGATCATGTGAGAACTGATCATGTCCTCCAGTCCCTCAGTGGCTTTGGGGTCGGGCACTGATGGTGTTGCTTTTGTGTTTAGGCGATAGCTCTTTGGGCATAACTGGATCTAAATGACTAAATATAAATCTAAATACGCCTATCCTGAGAACAATGGAGCTTTAGTTATTAATAAGCGCATAGTGGGGGTGATGGTCAGATGGTTTGTACTCTGTGCTCTGTACTATTCAGCATTTACAGATGTCCTTTGTGTTTGTTTCCTCTCCTCAGTTATCATGCCCCCATCAGCATTGGACCAGCTGAGTGAGTCCTCACACCCCAAACATGTTACATACCTAACTCTCACACACTTCGTCCACTAAATCAGAGTGTGTTTCTCTGAACACAGGCCGACTGAACATCACATACCCGATGCTCTTTAAGCTGACCAACAAGAACTCTGACAGAATGACACACTGTGGGGTTCTGGAGTTCGTGGCTGATGAAGGGATCTGTTATCTACCTCATTGGGTACCTATTTATAATCCATTCATTCATGAAGAACCTTTTTTTATGTTGTGGAAACAGTACTGTGATGGTTTCTCTTGTGGCAGAGAACCTGTTAAAATAACTTGAGAACTGTTTTGTTATTGAATTCTGCAGTGAGACCACAGAACAGGGGTACTTCCAAAGGTTCTTTGAACTATACACAGGTTATTTTGGCCTGAAAGTACCCGTGGTGTTCCAGTGAGGTTAATGGATGGTTCAGTGATGGTCGGGTGTGGTTCCTTCACAGATGATGCAGAACCTGTTACTGGAGGAAGGAGGCTTTGTTCAGGTGGAAAGTGTTAACCTCCAGGTGGCGACCTACTCCAAATTTCAGCCTCAGAGTCCCGACTTTTTGGACATCACAAACCCTAAAGCTGTGTAAGTTGTGTTTGCTGTAAGATGTCAAATTTACAGATTAAAGCTCACAGAGTAATGATCCACTCACCTCTGCAGATTAGAGAACGCCCTGAGAAGCTTCGCCTGCCTGACAACTGGTGATGTCATCGCCATCAACTACAATGAAAAGGTACCACACACAAGCGCCTCCTCTAATTCAGGATCATAATAACCAGATCAATCAAACCTGACACATGTTGTTCCAGATCTACGAGCTGCGTGTGATGGAGACCAAACCCGAAAAAGCTGTGTCCATTATAGAGTGTGATATGAATGTGAGCATGACATCACTACACACAAACTCACATCAGGCTATCAATATCAGACTCCAGACAGTTGGACTGTTTATCGTGAACAGATGGTTCAGATTCTCGGTTGGACATTGAAACACAACCCCACCAGCTCGAAGGAGAACATCTCACAGTGATTTTCTACTGTACTGTTTGTAAATATGAATTACACTTACTGACCTGACACATGTACTACAACGGTTCCATATGGGTCCTACAGAATAAGATAGGCACACTCAAACAGCTTTGATCTCACTGTATTTATGACTTTCTACATCATCATCATCATCAGTGCCATGATTCTGCAGCTCTGGCTGATTTGTTGATTTATTTTCTAAAATCTTTTTTTTTTTCAGGTGGATTTTGATGCTCCACTTGGTTATAAAGAACCAGAGAGATCCACACAGCACCGGGAGGAACCAACAGTACAGTTCCATCATCACTGCTGATAATTCAACATTGATACACACAGTGGAGAGAACAATAGGATTGATGAACACACTGGATAAATTGATCTTTACAGTATTTAAATTAGTTGTAATCTGTAACTCACCACTAGATGTCCTACATGCTGCTCCTTTAAACTTCACTGGTACATAAGGACCTGCAGAGTCCTTAAAGAATAAGAGGGTTGGGTTCCACATACTGCAGTTGCAAACAGATCAGTTATATTATTTGTAAGCAGAGCAGAAATGAATCAGAACAAGTTCACAGTGCTGTTGCTGTTCTGTCAGGTGGTCATATTAAGTCCTGTATTAATGTGCTTATTTTAAGGAGGAGGAGACTGACCCCAGTAACTACGACATGGACATTGGTTTTCGGGTGGGTAACAGCCTAAGAAATGAAGAATTGAGAATTACAGCACAGTAATAAACATGAAGCTGAATTTCTTTAGGCATTCACTGGCTCAGGGAACCGACTTGACGGAAAAAAGAAAGGAATCGAACCCAGTCCTTCTCCCATTGTCCCCAGTGACATTAAACGGTCTGTGATCACAAACATGCACGCTGGTGCCAGTTTTTTTTTTTGGGATGATGTTTCTTGTTGGATAAATGTGGCTGAATGTGTGTCTGCTGCGTTCCCACAGCGGGATCCCAAATTACGACTTTAAACTTGGCAGGATCACCTTCATCAGGAACTCCAGACCACTGCCCCGCAGGACAGAGGAGGTAATTACACCACCAAAAATAACGGAAACCTTTACAGGACGGTTCCAGATTGTGCTGTTTCTTTTCTCAGGACGACACGTCCAGTAACTTCATAGCGTTTTCAGGGGAAGGTCAGTCTCTGCGTAAGAAGGGCAGGAAACCCTGATGGACTGAACCCTGCGCTTAGAACGACGCCAGTCTTCTCTGAATTCCTGAAGCAGACGGTCACGATTTTACAGAAACCAACAGTTCTTTAAATATGTACATCCAGTTTTACAACTACAAATATTACTTTGTCAATAAACTGATCAGACGCAGTTTTTGTTTAGTTGTTTTCTGGTTTATTTAAAACAAAACGCCCCCACAGCCAATCCCAAAGCCCTTTCTGTTTGCTTAATCAATACATTCATTACGTAACACACACTGTAACTCGGTGCTCTGCGCGCCCTCTAGTGGTACAGCGTGCTATAAAGTCCATGCCTGTACATGGAGAAAATGGGAAAGTTAAAGTATAAAATTCTGAAATTTAGCTTTCAGTTTAGAAACGTTTCATACTTTAATATTAACATTATAAAACTGGTTAACTGATTCGGTAACGTCACTAAGTGTTGTTGGTAAACTTCCAAATCCATCCTGAAGGAGAGCAGTGTGGTCTAAAGGTACAGCTCAAGGGGAAATAACCTAATCAGATTTAGAAATATGCTGTTTGGGATAATGTGAATGTGGTGCTATTAGAAAACTTTAATATTCTAATCATTTTAATATTAATGTATTAAACTTCTGTTCTTCAGAGTGCCACTCCATCTTTTACTCTAAATCTTTGGCCGAAGACCTACTGCAGTAATGATTAATTGCAAGGTATAAAGCGTGTGAGGGCGTGACACCTGTTCCTGTACTCTGAGTGGGTTACATGTGCCCTCTGTGGGGGGGGGGGGGGGGGGGTCCCCCTGGTAATAGAGG
>JAOUQT010344052.1:0-12718 GCA_025769995.1 Xyliphius kryptos | reverse complement strand
ATCAGTAACTGCATTCTCTGTTGTCTGTGCATCACATTTCAAAAATCACTCCTATACTTACAATGTTAAAAAATCTAGCCTGCACTCTAGCAAAAAGCTGTTTTTTTGGAATAAATCAAACTTGTCTATAGTCTGTATCTTAAAATTCTTATGCTTTCAACTAGAAAATCCATTTTACATGAAAGAGATACAGTAGTTCTTTACAATGATCAAAAAATGTCTCATCGATTGACAATGTTATCAAGCCATGATGGTTTGATTAGAAAAACCTCCTTTAAATTCCCCATAGACCTTCTTGTAAAATTTTCTGAAAATCATCTGCGAGAATTTTGATGTTTTGGTTAGGCGATATGTTAAACATATTTTTTTACATCTAATTTCAACACTCCACTAAAATTGAATGAGATATTTCTCAGTTAAATCAGTAGAATTCACCAAACAAACTTTTATAAAATCCATAGACATTCTCCTAGAAACACCATTTTAAAGTAACATAGTAGAGTCAAGTTCCGTTGATTAAATTCTAAAAGATGTCAGATAGACAATAGAAACACACTTTTTTGTTTTAACATATTCAAATAAAAATGCATATATCAGTGTACTAACATATCAGCAATTATATTTTTATATTCAGGGTTTAAAGGTTTGTTTCTGCCCTTGCGCCCAGAGTTGCCTGATGGGCACCGACTGGCCTGCGACCCCTTGTGGATCAGGCGGAAGAAAATGAATGAATGAATATATAAACAGAAAGGCAGACAGATATAAAGTCAGACAGACAGATGGATAGATTATACTTATTATTTCCATGTGACAATATTTAAAACATCAATCTCAGATTTTATTCTTTAGAACAGACATACCAAACGTATTACAAGAAAATGCAGTTTGGTAAAACTAAAAAGGAAAGGGAATAATGCGAAATAAATATCCTCAGTGTAAATGTAGCTATGGAAGTTGGGGTAAACACGAAAAATCTTTTGTTCATATTTGTTGGATATGTTTAAATGGTCAGTTGCTTAGAAAGAAAATAAATCTTTAACGTAGTTACATAAACCATTAATACATCACAATTAGCCTGCTTTATATAAAGAACTAAGAGTAAGTAATAAAGTGTTCTTTGAGAAGCTTTGACAAATACCAGAAAATGGCAAAAGTGTAATCTTTCCTCAGGAGAGGATGAATATTTATGTAATAACCTGACAAACCATCATGAATGATGGTTTAAATGCATAATTGTATTAAGAAAATAACCACAGCCTTAGAAATAAGACCATTAAACAGTAAATGCACTGTAATAATAATCAGCTAAAACAGAAAAAAACATCCTTTACACACTCCCTACAAATATGTAGTTGCTGGCACTCTGCACTCTTTCCCTCTGCAAAACAATAAGCGCAACAACAACAAATAACAACCAACAGAACTGTTGTCAGGATATCAGTTTTCATTTATATCAGTATATCATTTATAGAGAGAGATAGAGAGACAGAAAGAGCTTTTCTCTCACAGGCATTTTATGCGATTCTCTTCAATAGGAAATAGTCAGAGAATGTACAAACAGTGTTAAGATTCAGTATATCATTAATTGCTTAGTTATAAGGGTCTGCAGACCTTATAAGGGTCTGATCCTTCGCTAAATCTAGTGACAAAATCTCTAAATTAGCAACATAAAATGTGAACAAATGCCCTGGTTCGTCTCAGTTATTGACACTAAGTGCCTATGCATAGTAGTTGTCAGTTGACAAATCAGTTTGGGTGGGGCTTATCTGTGGGGCACTGAACACACCTGTTCCCTGTGGCCAAGGCCAGAACAACCAACAAAAATCTTGATTTTTTAAATTAATTTTCTATACCCACTTAATCCTAGTTTTAGGGTCATGGGAAAGCCGGAAAGCAATTCTGGGCACGAGGGCAGAAACAACCCTAGACAGGGCACCAATCCATCATAGAGCGCACATCAGAAACACATTAACATACTAACAGGCAATTCAGAGTCACCAATTAACATATTTGGAATGTCTTTGGAATGCAGGGGGAAACCGGAGTATTGGGAGGAAACCCGTGCCCCACTCGGGGCTCAAACCCTGGAACTTTTTGCTGTGAGACCACAGCACTATCCACTTCGCCACCCTGCTGCCTGCCCAAAAAGCTTAAAGAGTATTTGTAAATTCAAATACAGTACATCACATTTTTGTTCCAAGAGAGTTGTATTTGTCATGGCTAACCAAATAGACACTGGCTGGCCTGACTGCAACCTTTAAGCCTTAAAGCTTACACAACCTCTATCAATTACAGAAATCCTACAGAGAGGATATTCAGTGAATCATGATGTTTGCTTTACAAATATCATGTGAGCAAGGAGAGTTACGGAGATATAGAAAAGTAAAGAGAAAGGATATGGTAACAAGTCGACGAAATCTATATCTGTAGGGCGAATATATTCATTTTAATAAGTTTATATTAATGTATAAGACAAAAGACTAAAGATTGTGCAAACACAGGGAGAACATGCAAACTCCACACAGAAATTACCAAAGTTGCCCCACCCTGTGCTTGGGCACAGGGTGGGGGATCTTGGGCCACAGCACTATCCACTGTTCCACCGTGCCCCCCTAATTACAAATTTTACTTTAAATTGAGCATGATTCATTTAGGCAATATTAAATTGGTTAATTATATTATAAAACATTGTGATGTTTTATTTGATATGACGAAACTACTACAGTCTTAAAATACCATGATTAAATTGTTTCACTATCCAAGCCATTTAATTAAAGGCTTTGAAATTGTATGATAAAATGGATTATTTTAAATTTACAAAAACAATGTCAATGTACAAAGTATCTAGGTTTTATAAGATAGAATCAATGCACATAGATATATTTTGTCTGCATCCTGGATAGCACAGTGATGGGGATCGACTCACTGGGGCAGCAACAGTTGACAAGAGCTTGGAATTTTTATTAAGCTTATCCATATCCCACCGAGAACATCTGTGCAGCGAACCATCGAAAAGCGATGAAGGTGTATAACATGACAAATCCTATCACTTTCCAAACTCATTCAGTGTACATTATAACATGATGTGTTCATACTTATCTGTACTCATGCACACAGATCAGTCTTAACATTAAAGAATCCCCTTCAAATTGCAGAGGGGTTTAAGTGCCTTGCTCAAGGATCAAATAGGGGCAGATTGGCAGTGATGCAATTTGAACTAATAATCTTCCGGTTAACAGTCCAGTGTCTTAAACAGTGAGCCAGAAAATTTGTATTTACACATGAAGCATTGCTGGTTTTTCTTGCCTTCTTAAATCATTCATACTTTCATTGCTTCACAGTTGTGATTTAAGGAGTGGACAAGGGTCACACTGACATTTTTATGAAACAAATCTGCAAACAAATATGCAGTAGTTCAACTCGTGTTGTAAGCATATTGTTTTCAAGCGAGTACAAGGCATAGTGGAAAATATGTCAAAAAGTTTTAAGGTAATGAACTCAGCCCTTTAGCTTCTTCTCTCTTGCATACTCTGTGTTTTTTTAACCTTCATATGACCATAACATCATGTAAATGTTGTATTTTTTGTATTTGTTTAAGCTTGCCAAACAGTTTTATTTTGACAGTGTAAAAATAAGAATAAGTTCAATGATTTAATATTTGGGCATTACTCCAGAATGCAAAGGCAAAACAGAAATAAATATCAAATAGCAAGTGGAAAAATAGAGAATTCATTCATGAACTGCAAAGTGATGGATGGTTTCAATATAAACTACATTATAATTTTAGCCAGTGTGCTCCAGCTTTCAATAATCATGTGAGGGTGTTTATGCATGCGGGAAGCATGTGGTGGGCTTTTTTTTATCATTTGGTCACATGTTCCAAAAGCATACTGTGATTACATATCAAGTCTTCAGCAAGGATGTAGGTCTCTTTGACCAATGATAGATGCTTTTGGGCTATTATCATTTACAACATGCTCCATTGCAAATTATCCCTCATTCATCTACAAGCCATGCTCATGGCCTCTTTACCTTATAATATTATGCACTGAAAGACATTGCATTTAGGAAATTGTAAAAATTGTTTTAATTAAATTAAAACTTTATTTAATTAAATTGTATGTTAAATTAAATTGCTGAAAGTGACTTTTGACAGTTTCAGATATTGAGGTATGCAGATTTTAACAAACTAAACAAAATGTCCATATTGAATATACAAGGGGTGATACAGTGGCGAGTTGATAGAGCTGTTATATCAATTAAATTCCTAGCTCTAATTTCTTGCCTAATGTTTTTATATATGGAAAAATACAGCATTTATTAAGTTACATTTCAAAAGAAGCTGATTATTATCAATATGATTCTCCTTTATTTTTAAGTTAATTTTAAATAATCACTGTGAAATTTTATAAATTTCAATAATTTATAAAAAGTTTGTTTTACTTTGAAAATCATCTGTGCTTGCTGTGAATAATTCAGGCCTTTGTAGACAGGCTGACGTGGCATAAAATGATCCCTTTCTTCTTGAGACAGTAACAAAACACAGTTACCTTGAGAGGCTATGAAAGGTTACATGTACGTGCTTGCCTTTTGTAAGCATGTTATCCAAACAGAGCTGGTTTTTAAAAACTGCAACAGTGGATGAATGGATTAACAGTATATAAGATCCATTGTGATTTTGTGCCAGAACCAAGCACAGTATCAATGAAAAAAATATGATGAAGAAAAATTGCAGTGCCTCCCAGTGTTCTGAAATCTCATGCCCAGTGGTGCTTTACCACTGAAGCTCTACAGTAACTAAATGATTACTGAAAACACTATCAACATTGTATCCTTTATGGTTTTGTCATTGGCACTTGTGAGTTCACATTCTTCCTTACTTACTGAATTGTAATGCATTATTGCCTGTGTGCTCTATGCTAAGTTCAGTCTCACCCTCATTACAATACAGTATTGAATATCTGAGTGATTATTTTTCCTTATTAGAGTATCAGAGTACCAGATACCTGAATAATTTTCACTTTCAGAGCAGTAAAACATTTTGGGTGATTTCTATCCTTAATAAAATATTCTGTCAGTTAGTGAAATAATGTCTTATAATATTTCTTTTAGTTTCAAAGGATACTGGCATTATGCTCCTAAATAAACGGAAATAAAAAGGATTTAACCATGTTTCATCTTTGCATAAATCCGAACAATTAATTTACTTACCAGCATTGAGGCCTATATCAATGCTCATCAGCAACATGATTAAATACACATTTATAGACACATATTTCCAGCATGGCCAATATAGTCCTGCAGTAAACATTTCAGAAACCCCTATGGATAGCCGTAACCAGCATCAAATTGTTGTCTTCAATCTGTGCAAAGTCCCCTGATTTTAAATGTGTGCCTCAGTGAGTTTTCTTTCTGAGTAGCTTGCTGCACATAAACTTGGTCATTTGAACATTTGAACAAGCAACAATTGTATTTGTCTCAAGGCAGTGTTTCGAAATGTGCTCACTGCAGAAATGCTTAATTATCTGGCCTGCTTCTACAAAGTTCTCCCATTCAACATGGCCATTAGGTCAGAAGGCTTACTCTATTAATTTACAATCTATGTCCACCAAAACCTATACAAGCTGAACCTGCTTTACCTAACCCAGTGGGTGGGGGCTACTATCTCTTTCCTCCTTTTTGCTTCCAACAAGCACCCCTTAATTCTGGGCCTATCCTAGATATGACAGAAAAACACAGACACAGCCAAAGAAATATTTTGAACAACGTCTCCAGCACCAATGGTTCTCTGTATGTTCTACTTCAGTATAAAGACCAGATCCTCAGTCTACAGTGTAAATCTCTCAAATATCTCAAAACAGCCAAGCAGCTGAACTAAACAGCCCATCTGTTGGGCATTGTTATTCACATGGTTCCGGTTTATTAGACTACCCTCCTGGGTCCAAAAAAAACTGACTACTGTCATACGTTCCCCACCACTAACCTGGGACTGGTATAAAGAATCATACTGCTCTGATTATTCTTAATTTAATTGAAAAGGACCAATAATCACTGGGTAATGTTTACATGACATAGTTTATCCACTACTCATCTAGCTTGGAAAGTGCTAGTGAGCGGGGACTGAAAGACTAACCAACTTTAGAACCATGCAGTGGAAAAGGACAATTAGTGTTGGTGGATCAACTAACAAAGTTTGTACTTCTGATTACCCACCCAAGTCCCCTTAGTTTGCCTTTGAGAATGCTGAGCTTATGTTTAATTATGATTTCCGGTACTATATGGTCGTTTCTTCTCCTGCAATCGACAAAGGCGGTCGCATTTTTTCTCCTCTCCCTTTTCTGTCTCTGTCCTGTCTACTGCTACTGAAGAGATTTTCTTTGCTCTGCTCCACAAAACAACAAATGAAAGAAATAATTAAATGGTCTCTTAACGCAATTGCCACCATCTTCTCAACAAGAAGCTTGGGATTGGGGTAACCAAACTGTCCCAAAAGAACATTTGTGGATGGATACGTGAGAGATTTGTGGGAGAATTGGAGGGTCATGTGTCTCGCCAGGCGTTCTGTAGAGGACATTAAGGATGCATATCTATTCGGAACCATGATCACGGGCATTTTGCTGATTGGATTAGGCATTGCCCTGATCTACAGAGAATCTAAACTAACGGGAACAGCTGTCCCCTTTGAAGCTGCCAGAAATTATTTATTCAATGGGCAGAGCTGTCGGCACTCGAATTGGGACTTTAAATTATAAAATGGTCAATATCATGTCTCTGCTTAATTGACTAGATCGTCTGAGAGACCGAAATGGGCTACAAAATTGACATATGATCTATTTGTAGAACTGAAAGCCTATGGGAATGGAATTTTTTTTCCCCCTTCAGCAAACAAACTCTAATCTATGTTTCGGCTACCCTAAGAACCGACTACAGCTCTTCAAGGTTGCGGCAAATCTTCAGAGGACAGAAAGAATATAAACGTCTCTTCACTTTTGTGCTCCTCTATCCCATCCAAATTCCCTTTCCCTTATTTCTTACCCTTGTGGTGTGTGTGTTCTATATTGCTTGCAAACTATGTTGAGGTGTTTTTTTTTTCTCTACTGATCCCCACAGTTCACCCCATGTGGAAGTGTGAGCCTCAGTACATTTTTTTTGTACCTCTCCCTAGTGGTTATTCTTTTTTATGTTAAAAAAGGCGGCACACGGATGTGCAGCGGCCTCTCTCTTTTCCGATAGTCTGGTGTTTGTTTAGTCCTGTAAGCATCTATCACATTGTTATGCTATGTTTTGTCGGTCTGAGAGAAACAAAATTTCATTCTGTGTATGTCTTGTACATAGGGCAGATTGACAATAAATTTCATTCATATTTCATACTTCATGATGTCAGGGAAAATAGTGAGTGACCCATGTGCCACATGGTTTGTGTTACATTTTAAAGGCATAAGTACAAATAAAAAAGTGCACCTGTTTGCACTGTCTTCTGTGAGCAGAATACTTCCAAGATTGTTTGCACATATGCTTGGCTAAACATAGTTAAGTCTAATCACAATTTAATTTAATTTAATTGTTCAAAATGTGCTTATATCTTCTATGGACTGGCAAATTTCAGTGTGTCACTATGCTTTTTTGTGATTGCTAGGTAATAAGCCACCTATTTTAGTACAGTAGTAGCAGCGACCTCAGTAAACATCAATGGACAATAATATTTTTGTGTATATAACTGTTTTATAAAATATGAAAACTTATTAGCAGAAGAAGAAAAAGAAGAATTTTTGCCATACCTTGCCAAAAAATTAATGAAAGCTAGCAAGCCAGATATGCAAAAAAGTGCAACAAATTGGTATCTCAAATTCAGCTAGCCTGCCTTATGTATGTCTACTGTTGGAGGAAACCAGAGTACCAAAGAAAACCCATGTGGAGACAGAGTACATAAAAATGTACTGATGACCTCTGTGTAACATCTCAAGAGAGTATGTTTGAAGCAATGGAAGTAAATCTCACCGGAGCCCTAGACAAGCTGCACCACTAATACAAGCACAACAATCTACACGCAAACCCTGCAAAGACCCAAGTCTGGGTTTTATATCCTAGGAACCGGGAAGCAAATCGACCACTTACATGGTCTGGAATACCCCTTGAACACTGCAACAACCCTGTCTACCCTTGTGTAACACTGGATCGTACTCTCTCCTACAAGAATCATATCAAATAACATCCTTCAGAAGCGGACCAACTCCAAATGGGGAGCTACCACACACACACTAAGATGTACTGCTTTGTCTCTGAGCTACTCTTCTGCAGAATATGTCTGTCCTGTCTGGGAGAGATCACCTCATGCCAGACACTTAGACCCAGCCCTGAATAACACATGCTGCTCAATCACTGGTTGCCAGAAGCCCACCAACAAAATCTGTACCTGTTTGATGAAATTGCCCCCCTGATGTGAGACTTTGCCAGCAAAGTAAAAATGACCAAGGCCACTAATAATGAGTGCCACCCTCTATGGATGTGTACCCCCAGCCCAACAGATGAAATCCAGGTGGAGTTTTTTCAGACATGTCCAGCCTCTATCTACCACGAGATAGAAACTAGACTTGAATTATGGACAAAGAGGCTTATGAATGATCCCAGTCCTAATGACATGGTTATCCCTCCCCTTGAAGCCCCCTGCAAGCTTTGAAGCACCATGGGCTCAGTGGAAGACGTTAAACTTCCTGAGAACTGGAATAGATAGATCTAAAAAGCAATTGCCAGGTGGGGATATGAAACTGATCAAATCACCTGTGATTGTGGAGAGAACCACATAATGCAACACTGCCTTGTCTAGCCTGTACTACCCAACCAGTACAGCCCAAAAAATCATGCAGTGTTTAATAAAAAGGCAAAGGACTATGTAAATAAAGGGAACACTCTAACTAACACATTTCAAGAAACAAAAATAAGTCAATGGCAGATTTATCTGCCAGAAATATAGTTGTAGGTAAAGGCTCTGTATTCAGTTTGCAGTAATGAAACATCTATTATAAATAATGTTGCCTAGGCATAATTTCATTTGAAATCAATATGACATTATCTTTAGTAGACAATTTGTATACTCCATCTGCATTTTTTTATTTTCTTCATTTATCATTCATCTTAAGGTGTTCAGTAACACTTTAAATCGGAGATGACTAATTAAAAGTACAAACCGATTTTAAAAAGGTTGGGACAAAGTACAAATTTTGAATAAAAATGGAATGCAATTATGTTGAAGTTTCAAAATTCCATATTTTATTCAGAATAGAAAATAGATTACATAAACTGAGACAATGTATCATTTAAACAGAAGAATAAGGTGATTTAAAATTTTTTGACAACAACACATGTCAAAAAAATCTGGACTGCAGGCTGGCCAATTCAGTAACCGGACCCTTCTTCAACACAACCATGATAACTATAGAGATTTAGCTGGCAACGGCAGATGGCACGGTGAATTGTTTTCACAGATAATGTTCTGTGAAAATATTCCTGAGCCCATTTCCTGATTTCCAATACAGAAGCATGCCCATATGATGCAGTGCCGTCTAAATGCCGAAGATCATGGGCACCCAGTATGATTTTCTGGCCTTGAGCATTACGCACAGAGATTCTTTCAGATTCTCTAATTCTTATGACGCACTGTAGATAATTATATATTCAAACTCTTTGCAATTTTATATTGTCCAACTCCTTTCTGATATCGCTCCACTATTTGTTGACAAAGAATTAGGAATATTGCTGATCCTCTTTCCATCTTTACTTCTGAGGGCCGCTGCCTCTCCAAGATGCTCTTTTTATACCCAGCCATGTTAATGACCTACTGCCAATTGACCTTATGAGTTGCAAATTTTTGTACCTTTAACTTTTCCAGCCTCTTATTACCCCGTCCTAACTTTTTTGAGATGTGTTGCTGTCCAATATTTGGCATGAAATGTCTCACTTTAAACAATTTATATGTTGTATATGCTCTATTGTGATTACAATATCAGTTTTGTAAATTATTACACCCTGTTATTTTTCAAAGTTTGTACTTTGTCCCAACTTTTTTGAAATCGGGTTTGTAAGAAACAGTAAATACGAAGTAAAGGGTATCTTACAAACATTGTACAAATATGGTGCATAACTACGATTTCAAATCTATTTTTGCTGTACATTAAATTACATTCTTTCCAAAAAATTACAGTTTTGCACTATACATTGATGAACTATTGAACTGATTTTAATAAAAAGGTGGAAGTTTATCTACTTTCATTTTAGGTACTACACACCCAAAGAAGTATTCTGGAGATATGACTGACCATAATAAAAATAATAATCATCAAGTACATAGTCGGTATTTTGCAAACTACTGGCAATGTATTCAGCCAATATAATTATACTTAGTAGTTTGTTAGATACCCTGTAATAACTGCACTTTCTCTCTCTCTCTTTCTAGCTCTTACACACACACACACACACAAACTCACACACACACACACACACACACACACATACATATATACATATATAAATGTATTAAATCATATACCTCTATTGTCCTTGAGAGTAAAGTTTGGATTAATGGGAAATCCCTCAGGGAAAGAGAAATAAAACCTTAGTCCATTTGCAAAGTCATCTTTATCCACGGCACTGATTGTCTGGATGATCTATCATCAGCAGAAATATAAAAATAATTGAGTGTTATCACACATCTAAATCCTTAGTAATATAATATAATATAATATAATATAATATAATATAATATAATATAATATAATATAATATATAATCTCTAAAAGTTTGAAAAGGGGAAAAGTCTATGTGTGTAAAATTAGTCATGCTTAGTTTATTAGTTAAAATTAGTTAATTAGACCATGCTTATTACTCCCAATAGTTGTGAGGACATCTGGGTTATGAAGGACTTGCTCTTCATTATATCGGTTTTACCAGAGGCTAGTGAATTTACAGCTAGTAGCAACAGTGTACTATTTTTCATCAGTAATCATCAGATTTAGCCATTTGCCACTGTACTGAAATATTTTAAACAATTACATTTGTAAAAAAAAAAAAACAATATAATAATCAAAGGAATCAGTTAAACAACACAGTGTAACTCCAAGTCAATGACACAATAAGTATGAAATCAACCTGTCCCGTTAGAAAGCAAGATTGATTGTAAATCAATTTCACCTGCAGTTGTGCAAGTTAAAAAGACAAGAGTAGAAATGAGAGGCAATTTCAAGACACCTAAAAAGGAGTAGTTCTGCGAGTTGAGACCAAAGACCATTTATCTGTTCTTATTCTTTTTTTGGTCACTTTTGCATTTTGTCAGTGCTCTCGTGCCTAGAAGTAGCATGAGGTGGTGTCGCCAACCCACAAAAGTTGCTTGGTAGTGCAACTCATTCAGGATGGCACATCAATGCAAGATGTTGCAAGAAGGTTTGCTGTGTCTGTAAGCACAGTGTCCAGAGCATAAAGGAGATAATAGGAGGCAGCCCAGTTAACCAGGAGAGGTGGAGGGGGCCATAGATAGCGACAACCCAGTTGCAGGATCAACTCCTCCGCCTTTGTGCAAGAAAGAACCGGAGGACCACTGCCAGAGCCCTGCCAAATGAACTCTAGCAGGCCAATAATATGCATGTTTCTGCTAAAAATGTCAGAAACAGACTCATGAGCCTAACACTGTGCAGGAAGAATGGAATTTGCCAGAGAACAAGATTGACAGATACGACACTGGCACTCTGTACATTTCATAGATGAGAAGAGGTTTGAACTGAACACATGTAACAGATTTGACAGAGTCTGTGGAGAGCTCTGCTATCTGAAACATCTTCCAGCATGACAAGTTTGGCAGTGGGTCAGTAATGATATGGAGAGGCATTTCTTTGGAGGGCTGATATTTTAATCTAGGTCTGGGAGAAAATCCCTTAAAAGAACATCTGCTGCCTTATCAGGAGCATGCCCAGGCATTTTAGGGTGATCATACAGGCACGTGGAGGCCATACACATTACTGAACCTTATTTTAACTTGTCTTGATGAATTTCCACTGAAGCTGGATCAGCCTGTAATGTGATTTTTCACTTTTATTTTGAGTATCATTTCAAATCTAGACCTCCACGGAATAATAATTTTCATTTATATTGATCATTATATTCAATCATTTATGAATCTCAAAAATGTATATTGTATTCTCAATAGAACATAGACAACATATCAAATGTCAAAAGTAAGACATTTTAAAATTTTATACTAAATATTGGCTCATTTTAAATTTTCTGACAGCAACAAAATAAAAAAAGTTGGGATGGGGCAATAAGAAGCTGGAAAAGTTAAAGGTACAAAAAATAGCAACTCATTGAGTCAATTGGTGATTTACATGACTGGGTATAAATGAGTGTGGCAGTGACTCTCAATAGTAATGATGGGAAGAGGATCACAAATCCCCAAATTCTGCGTCGGAAGATAGTATGGTATGGGGTTGCATTAGTGCATGTGGCATGGGCAGTTTACACATCTGGAAGAACAACATTAATGCTGAAAGGTATTTCCAGGTTCTAGTGCATTATATGCTCCCATCCAGACAACGTTTCTTTCAGGGAAGGCCTTGCATTTTCCAACATGACAATGCCAAACCTGCGTAGAAGACGGGTCCGGGTACTGAACTGGTCAGCCTGCAGTCCAGATAGAAAACATAGAATGGAAGATACGGCTAAAGAAACTGAA